>PVKS010000794.1:0-30853 GCA_004027875.1 Aplodontia rufa | reverse complement strand
GGCTATTCTGGGTTTCTTATTGTTCCAAATGAGTTTGCTTTTTCTATATCTGTAAATAATGACATTGATATCTTGATGGGGATTGCATTGAATCTATAAAGAGCTTTTGGCAGAATGGTCATTTTTATTATATTAATTCTGCCTAACCAAGAGCATGGAACATGTTTCCATCTTCTCAGGTCATATGGGATTTCATTCTTCAAAGTCCGATAATTTTCATTGTAGAGGTCTTTGACTTCCCTTATTAGATTAATTCTCAAGTATTTTATTCTTTTTGAGGATATGGGGAATGGGACTGGTTTCCTGATTTCTTCTTCTGCCCTATTATTATTAGTGTATAGGAAAACTATTAATTTATGGATATTAATCTTGTAGCCTGCCACTTTGCTAAATCTGTTTATAAGTTCAAGCAGTTTTCTGGTGGAGTTTTCTGGATCTTTCAGATACAGAATCATATCATCAGCAAAAAGGGAGAGTTTGACTTCCTCTCTTCCTATTATTATCCCTTTGATTTCCTTCTCTTGTCTGATTGCTCTGGCTAGGGTCTCAAGAACTATATTGAATAAAAACAGTGAGAGTGGACAGACTTGTCTTATTCATGAGTTTAGTGGAAATGCTTTCAGCTTTTCTATATTTAGTATTATACTAGCCAAGAGTTTGGTATATATAACCTTTACATAGTTTACATAAGTTCCTTTGATCCTTATTTTCTCCAGAATTTTGAGCATAAAAGCGTGCTGAATTTTATCAAAGGCCTTTTCTTCATCGATTGAGATGATCATATGGTTTTTGTCCTTAAATCTGTTTAAGTGATGAATTGCAATATTAATTGCTTTGCATATGTTGAACCAGCTCTGCATACATGGAATGAAGCCCACTTGAGCATGATGAATTATCTTCTTGATATGTTTTGAATATGGTTTACTAGAACCTTATTAAGGATTTTTGCATCCAGATGATATGGGGTATTAAAGTCTCCCAGTATTATTGTGGTGAGGTCTATAATTAGTTTAATGTCCTTGAGTACTTTTTCTACATATTTGGAAGGGTTGTGATTAAGGGCATAAATATTAACTATTGCTATATCTTCTTGATATAGTGTTCCTTTTACTAAGATGTAGTGACCTTCTTTATCTTTTCTGACTAAATCTTGATTAAAATTTACTTTGTCAGCTTGCTGTCTTGGGCCATATGCTGGGTAGGTTTTTTCCCCAACCTTTAACCTTCAATCTGTGTCTATCTTTGGCTATGAGGTGTGTCTCCTGTAAGCAGCGTATTGTTGGATTTTGTTTTTTGATCCACTCTGCTTTTCTGTGTCTTTTGATTGTGGCATTGAGTTCATTCTCATTCAGTGTTAGAATAGATATGTGATTTTGGTTCCCTAGCACTGTGATCATTGCTATATTTTGTGCCATCTTGGATATCTTTTAGTGAGTTATGTTTTTACTGACTTTCCTCTGATTTTTGGCTTTAGAAATTGTTATCTTGTTCCTCTGTTTGAAGTTTGTCTTTGAGTCTTCTCTGTAGAGCTGCTTTTGTGTTCATGTAAGTTCTAGTTTGTTCTTATCTTGGAAAGATTTTTATTTACCCATCAAATTTGAAGCTGAGTTTTGCAGGGTGTATCATTTCAGGTTGGCAATTATTACCTTTCAATATTTGAAAATTTTTGTTCCACACTCTCCTTGCCTTTGTGGTCTGAGTTGAGAAATCTGCAGTAATCCTTGTTGGTTTGCCTTTGAATGTGACTTGGTGTTTTTCTCTTACTGCTTTTAATGGTCTTTCCTTGTTTTCTGTTATTTATTTTGAATATGATTTATCTCAGTGAGTTTTTCATTTGGTTAGGTGTATTTGGGGTTCCATAGGCTTCTTGAATATGAATTTCTGGATCTATTCTGATATGAATTAAATTTTCTTTGATTATCTCTTGAGAAGTTTCTTTATGACATTTGTTTGTTGCTCATTGTTTTCCCCTATACCAATCACTCTCAGGTTATTTCTTCTGATTTCATCCCATACTTCCTGGAAATTCTGATCATGATCAGTAAGTATTTTTTCTTGTCTGTCTTCCGTGTGTTCAAGATTACTCAGAATGTCTTCATTATCCGTTGTTCTTTCTTTGAGAGTTGAAGTTCTATTTCGATTGAGATTACTCTGATATTAATATCATCCATTGAGCTTTTAATTTGGTTGACTGTGTTTTTCAATTCCAAGAGCTCCACTATGACTTTTTTCAGTGACTCTAATTCTTTATTAAAATGATGTTTCAGCTCCTATAATTGCTCTTTTATTTCCTTCCTTAAATCTTCTTTTAGTTCTTTGATCATTTTAATAACCAGGTTGTTACTTTCTTCTAAGTTTTCATGTAAGTCCTTATCCTTGGACTCATTGGCTGGAGAGTTGTGGATTTGAGGAGGAGAATTGTTTCTCTTTCTCCTCATTTTTCAGTGTCAGGGAGTGGGGCCTGAGATCTCTCACTGGTTATTTCACTTTAGAACTATGACTTATTTGGGTTGAGGTACAATTTGAATGGTACAGTTCCACAGCTGGCTCCCTGATCTGTGAATTATTATTGATCTTTATAATTTTCAATACCTCACAAGATAAGGGAAAACAATTGATATGTACCACCAATGCATACAATAGATGGTGTTGAAATTTTTACTTTTTTCCTTCAATATTTGTGAGAAGGTTAATTACCACATATGAAAGGAGTAGAAGGATTAGCAACTATCTTCCCCTAGACTATAACTGTCAGATTATACTTGTTTTAAAAGCAAGCACCCATTTTCAAGTTTGGCATTCACTTCAGATTTCTAGTACCTCCCTAGGTAAGGAAAAATAGACTTAGGAGCAAAGGAGGTGTGATAGGAAGGTAGAGATGAACTTGTGGATTTGGAGCAAGAGAGGAAAGAGAATAGAGATGATGTAGGATATTCTAATTTTTAAAAAAAGAAAAAAAAGAAAGAAGAAGATACTGAGGTAATGACTTTAGGGGAGGGTGAGAGACAGTTGAATAATGTTTAGCTGTTGCTGGAAGAAAACAAAGAAATGGGTAGCAGAGAAGTTCACCACCGGGAGACTATACAGCACAAAACAAAATGTGTTGGTCTGCAGGAACACAAATAAAAACAAAAACTAACCACAGCAAAACAAGCAAAGCAAAAGAAACAAGAAACAAGCAAACAAACAAACAAACAAAAAACCCCCAGAAAAACAAAAACAAGAAACAATGTCTGAATGGAATGTTGGGAGGATTATGGATTATTTCCACTGAGGAAGTCAAAATAGACAATGTGGGTAGATGATCACATCTGGCTCCTGGATGGAGGCACTTCCAGGGTGAGATTGCTGTTCTCGGCTGGAAGTCAGGAATCTTTCCAGTATTCTTGTCATATGGAAGGGGTATAGACCTTCACCACCATTGTACTTGTGAATACCGCCTTTCAGCTTTCCTAGGTTGAACCATGGGTGCTTTTGTGACTGCCTGCCCAGACTCCTGTCCCACTTCAGCCAAGGCCCCAGTGGTCTTATGGATCCCAGGGCAGCTGTGAGCAGAGTTCACTGATCCTGGGGACATGGCAGCCTTGAACTCCTGGCACTTGGGGCAGATGCTGCTCAGAACTTGGGGGGTCCTTGGGTCCTCAGGTCCTCACCATCCCACACGGCTCCTTGGGAAAGTATCTACTCTAAATTCATGGTGCCTGAGAGGCACTCTTGCCAGGAGCAACCATGGCTGGGAAGACTCTGCCCTGAGGTCACGGGGCCTACGGCAGTCAGATCATGGGGTTACTGGGGCAGTCAGTGGCTGATATGCCACACCTGGTGCAGCCTCTGACGCAAACTCATGGTTCCTGGAGCAGCTGCCTGGACCGCCCACCTTCTCAAGATGGCAATCTCTCCAGCTCTCTGTGGCCAGTTTGGAGGCATGTCCAAGGTATGTGCACTAATGCAGACCCTAGGTTCAGCTGAGAAACAGGACCCATTCTGACAGGATTCTCTGTGTCTCTTTGTCCTTCCTGTATTTGTGAGTGTCTTTCCTTCCTTCTGTACTAAACCAGTAGCACAGCCCCCCTGGGTGGTGATCCTTGCAGCCAGAGCTGCTTGGCCCCTATGTGGTTTTTCTTCCTTACTAATTGTACCCAAGCCTAGGAGTCTCTAGTCTTCCTTTTGGTCTACTAATGAGTTCAGTGAAATTTTGCCATTCACCCACCTGGTGGAAAGGCACTTCTCCCTCATGCAGCCCTCCCACTGTTCACATTCTTCCTCATCCACACTGTAACTCTTTACATATATTCAAAACAACCTTTTTGGGTCATTCTAAGACTACCTGAAGTCTTAGACCACTCTCCTAGGGCATCCTTACATCTTCCCAGGCACTGTACCAGTACGCCAACAACTATCAACATTTACTTGGTAATAGGTGAAAAAGAAAGACTACCATAGTATCCAATAAATTCTGATTCATGAAAAAAAAGTAACTGCCAAGTTACTGTGTAATATTATTGTATTATTGCCTCTGTTGACAACATTGAAACTAGATATATTATAGGACAAGGTTTTTCTTTTTTTAAAAATAATAAATAGCTTAGAGCAATCAGATTGTTAAGCTCTCTGATATTTTCCCAGAGTACAGTTGAACTTTCCATGATTTTCTTTTGTCTGAGAACCAGGATCTGACTGGGTTAGGCTAGCCCTAGGGACCAGAATTTGGATTTGATAGGTGTAATGATCATTATTTTTGTCTGCTAAGCGTCTTTGAACACTTTCCCTAAGCTTAGGAGTTTCCCCACACTATGAGACTGTGCCTTGTCAGAGTAGAAGTCTTGCTGTGCCCCCTTTGCATCCTCAGTTCAGGCTTAGGATGCCTGCACTGAGCCTTTCCACCAGTTAGAAGCAGGCATACCAGAATGTAGATCAGAATGGTTGCTATGTACACTCTGCTCACACTAGACACACATGTGTGGAAGCATGGGATCTATTGGGGGCCCCCAGACCCAGATCAAAGATACTAGCTGGAATGAGGCAAGAGTGCAGGACTTGACTTGCTCTGATTTGACATCTTTCCCAGCTTCAATTTCCAGGTCTGGTCCTTTGCTCTCCTGGAGAGTCTGGGAGTTACTTATGACCTTCAATCAATGCCTACTCTGCTGATGTTGTGAGCATATAGTCTGTTAAACCAAATGTGACTGAAACCACAGAATTCTACCTTAGAAGCCCATTGATTCTAATCTTTAGGAATAAGCTTTTCTCAAGCTTGCTAATTAGCTTAAGAGACCTTTGAAAAATCTCTGCCAGCCTCATTTACAGAAAAATTCCCCCTTTCAGGGTTCAATTTGGCAAATAATCTCTATCACTTTGATTATAAAAAGTAAAAATTTCACTGATGCAACTTGAATTCTTTGTGACATTTAATACTGATAATAAAATATTTATCCATGCAATGGTGTGCTGATTTCCAAAGTACTCTCTCCAGAACATGAATTTGAATCACCATTTCTTTGCCCAGTCCATCAGGTTGTAAGTTCAGATGATCCTATTTCTTAGCTGCCCTCTCTACTTCACTAATTTTCTCAAAACACATCTGCATATATCACAGAGATTTAGAATATATATCTTTTTTTTAAGAGAGAAGGACAGTGTGTGAGAGAGAGAGAGAGAGAGAGAGAATCAATTTATTTTATGGAGTTTTTCACATGGCTTTCGTTGCTCTGACACTTAGTTGTGTACATGGGCGCTGGGGTTTGAACCCGTGTACTTGCGTATGCCAGGCAAGCACCATTACCGCCGAGCCACTACTCTAGCCCCTAGAATATATGTCTTATAGGTTTATCTGAGCATCAATGATGGATTGAAAGTTTTAGAGAGTATGTATGGATCTGTGATATTTGTACTTTGTATACATATACATAATGTGTGTTTTAATAATATCTGGTCAAGACTATATTCAATCATCGATTTTTGACCGATTCTCTTTCTTATATTTTCCTATTTTAAAAAACTTCTTAGACTCCAGTGGGAAATCTAGAAGCCTCTAAGAGAAGATACCAAAGGTAAATTCTGTGCAAGAATCTGTAAACTAAGACATGTCATGTTTCATCTGAGTATCCCCCATACCAGCCTATGCATTCACTGAATGGGCCACAGCACAGACTCTGCCTCAAGACACCTGGATTTGAATCTCTTTGATCACTTGCTCATAAATGATATCCAACAGGAGAGAGAGGGGTTTCTCTTGACATGCTACAATTTCCCCTTCATCTACCTCACATTTGGTGAACTCTGATATGTGTGAATCCACAGAAAAGGGCGTAAATATCAAGCGATCCTTTCTACAGCACATTAAAGCCAATATATACGATAGCTTCCAAGGCACACAGTGTGGACACCTACCATTTGACTTGAGAACACCTGACGGACCTACAGTTTTAGACTGAGAAATGGAAGCTGGAGTCTTACTGTTGTGCATTTTAAAGGCTATGCATGGTTATTGCTAAAAGAGAGGATTTCTGCTGTCATAATATTTGTTCCTGAGGGGTGAAGAGAATTATATTTTGAGTCTAGATATTTTCCCCAAATATATAATCTTGAAAATAAAAATAAAACAAATATCCATCCATAAAAACTTAAGAAAAACAAATTGCTATACTGAAAGATTCGGAAAACAACTGTTTACCCTTACCAATGTTTAAGGCCGCACAGGTGCAAAAGCCATGCATGGGAGAATAGTGAGAACCAAGTAGCATCAGTTTCATTGGCTTGAGTTCCAAATGGTGTCTGACTTGAGATGAATTAGCAAGGGAAAATTTTGAGGGAACACATTTGGAAGTCCAAATTCTTGTCCTAAAATTCACGGCCGAAAGGCCAAGTGAACTCCCCAGGCAACAGAGTTTTGGAGAAGTCATTGGATGACCCTCAAAAGGCAACTGAGTCTCTTTCTACTGCAATTCGAGCTATCCCAATGCAATTAATGCTATGGATTTATGAGCATGGAACAGCCGCTCCAAATGAAATCCACCTCAACCCTAGATTTCCATCTAGTGAAACTTTTATCCACAGCAATGACTTTAATGGAGTAATGCATCCCTTCAAGGGTTACTGTGGTAGAGATCCTTTTAATTGCATCCTTGGTTACCTCGTGAGCCGCATCTCTGGGGATGAGTGTGTTCTATGTGTGTTGAGGGGTAACACTCCCAGGAGCTCCAACTGGACACAACTTGTTTTTAATGCATAATGTAAACATTTAGTTGTGTGCTCATTAGCAATTCCACAATGCAGAAAAATGCCTCCCTTTCTCATTTCTGCCTATTCCTGCCTCTAAACTTCCACTGGGACTGTTCACCTTGTTATTGCTCCTGCCCCCACCCACAAGTGCTCTGCATTGGCCTGCTGCAGCCTCCTGTTGGATCCTGCAAGCCTCCTCCTGCTCCTCCTCTTAATCCTTCCTCTTAACCGGTTCTTCCATGAGGACAGACAATAACAATGCACAACCAAAACTCCCTGCACCCAGTAAGCCCGAAGGGTAAGAGACTGGCTTGTTAGGATCAGCAAAAATAGTTGGAGAATGAACAATTAATAGCTATTTCTTTTGGTTTTACATTCCTTTGCCTCTTCCTGGAATTTTGTGACTTGTGTCCTTTCCATGAGAAACTCAAGTCCTGCTTAGCTATTACAACACTACTGCCATAAGTTTTTAATTAAAAACCATTAAAAGGTGTGGAGTTATTTCAGTTTTACTTTATTTTTAAGATGACTCATACATGAACCATTTGTTGACTCTCTGACCTGGTTATCCTCTTTTGAGAAATCACACTCGTTTAAACAAGCCTTTCTAAATCATTTATTTATATGGTTGCTGATTTTTGTTACAGATTCTAAGGCTATGGTAATCTCTTTTCATTTATAAAGGCTCAAGAAAACTCTCCCAGACTCCTTTTGCCTCCCTATAGACTGATGGTGGGGTTTATATCAGTCTGTGATAAATGGCACTTAAAAGGGAAAAGATTAGGTAAAATAATTATTTATATTCAAAACTCTAAAAATGATAAACATCTGCACGTAAGCAGTTACTTAAATTAACATTTAAAATTAGAAGCAACTTCCCCTTCTTTATTTGGCAAAAAGGGGACTGACATTCTCAATGATTTCTAGGAAATTAGTATCAAAATATGCTTGTTTGAAAAGTGAATTCTCAACATTCCGAGGTTTCTCATTCAATTTGATTGAAGGTGCCTCCATTCTAGAAGAATTCCAGGGAGAGAATTTAAGAGTGGGAAGACTAATACATAAAAAGGACAGAATAAAACAGGGAGAATTTAAGTCCTAGATCAGGCACCAGAATTAGGAAGGTGAATAGTAACATCAAAAGTGTCTTGTGGAAAGGCATGTGCCATCGCCCTCCTCCACCCTGCACTGGCTTCCACACTAAAGGGACACAGATGTCTCCAAAAATGAGCTTCCAACAATGGATTTCAAAGTAACTTTGCCAAAAGTCAGCCGTAATCATTTAGAACTAAGCACAGGGAATATACGTCATGAAAGTTCCCAGTTGGGACATTTGTTTATAGGGTGAAGCAAGAATTTGAGAGGAACAGGTAAGACAACATTCTCCATGGCCTGAGAAAGTAAAGGTTAGGAAGCAAGCTGGAAGGACAGAAGCATGGTCAGGATCACCTCTAAGCATCAACGATGATCTTTCTAGTTGCAAAACTCCTCAGCAGTAGTTTTCTGTTCCTCAGAGCTTGACATCTGCCTAACTCAGTCACTGTGTTCTTATTCAAGGTAAGGTGATAAGAATGCCCAACTCGCTCCTCTATGCCTACGTTGGTAGACAAATAATTTCCACTGGATCCTCTCATGAGCAGAAAGCATGAGTGAGCAATTCCTTGGGCTCAATAGGAACATGAATTTATTCTGAACACAGTGAAATAAAGAAGAGTTAAACTCTATACAATGGAATCTGATACTGAAAAATATTATGCTTTTCAAGCTGCTAGATAAATGCTAAAACATATTTTGCAAACATGATTAGGGAAAAGCACAATGGTAGCAGCGGTGGTAATATTAATAATTGTCAACATTAATGAGGATTGGCTATGTCCCATTACTTTAACCCCTGAACTGTATTGTTTCATTCAAATCTCACTATAGGCAAAGTAGGTTCAACGGTTTTCACATTCCACAGACAGTCACAATAATGAGCACTCCGAGATTTTTCTCGTAAGAAATTCTGTGAAGACTTACTGAACAAACCATGAAAATGTTTAATGGGTTCTTGGTGTTGTTTTAATTTCTTTTATTTTTATTGTTTGGCGTACATTTGTATAAGATTTATAAGTGTGTCGTGATAATGATCTAAGAATTTTATAAATATTAACTCATTGAATCATCACAATTCTGTGAACTAGATGAATTTAGTATCCTCACTTTACTGTTGTGGAAGGAAATGAAACTTCCAAGTGATCAAGACACACAACAAGTAAATGGTAGAGCTGAACTTAAACCCTAGCAGTTTGTTTTGAATGTTTAGAGAGGAAAATGTTTTATGCATGCAGTCGTTGCTCAAGAATTTAGAAAGTATTTAGTTAACTCACCCAATGTACCTGGACAGGAAGAGGAATGTATGGGGCAAGGGCAGTATGAGGCAGAGGCAGGGGAGGGGAGGGACAGGCATTTATTGTGTCTGTCTTGTTGTTCTGCTCATAAAGACTCTGCTAGATATCATGATCATTGGTGTTAGCACCAACATTTCCTCTGATGGGTGTCACTTCCTCTTGTGGATACTAGTGAACCTGGTAATGAAGACAGACTGATCATTTGCAGTCAGCAGCTATCTAATATATGAGCGAAGAGTCAAAGGGAATTTCAGTGCTAGCTGCTAAAGCTGACAAACTCAGATCTAATTTTACTTAATAGTGTCAATATTCACATTTAGCAACAAAGTAAACCACAAAACAGCTAAGTTTCTACCCAACTATCTAGTCGTACATTTCTGTTCAGTCTTTTTATCTTGTATGATTTTTGAGAAATCCCTTAAGTTTCAAACATGTCCAATCTAAAAACATCCTCTGTGTGAGGAATTGCAACTGCTGTAACACAGACACCACCTCCTGACCCTGTGCAAGGAGACGAAGTGGACCTTTGCGTGTGGAGTTTGAGCCTTTGGAAGTCCTTTGTTTGGGAGCCTGGTCTCAACCTGAAAATGCCCTAAGTAGGGAAGAATGTGCTTTGAGAAGGAAAAGAAAGTAGAAAAACCTAAGGGGAGGAAGTCCATTTATCCATAATAGAGAGGATCAAGTTTTGGGGGCTCTTGAGATGCCAAGGACCACACTGCACCAGGTCCTTGAGGGTAGTAAGACCTGCATCAGAAGGCGTGTCTGGGAAGATTGGATACAGTGCTATCTATAGTCCTGGAGCTCCCGTAAATCTTCTGTTAAATCTTGCCACTGATCAAAAGAGGCCACTAATTTACTTCACTATAGAGTCAAACTGTGAAGACCTGTAGATCTGAGATCTGATAAATGACATAAACACTGGTGTGGCAGGATCTGATAGCTATGGATCAAAATCCAGCTCTTTGACTGTGTACAGCTAGACCCTTTCCCAACATTCCTTGCAACGAACTTGGCCTATGACTGAGTTCTAGCACTGCAATGTGAGCAAAAGTGAGGCTCACCACTTCCAGGTATGGCATGTCAGAAACTTCCACATACACACACCTTGTGATTGCTTCCCTATGGCCCACAGGGATGAGATGATCCCTAAGTGACCTTGCATCCTACAGGTTGAAGATGTCAATGCTCCTTAAGTCTTGTTCTCTGGATGACACTGAGTTACAGTGTTTCCCCATGGGCAAGAACACTCACAGTAGACTATTACTTGAAGGAACAGGAGTTACATTTCTCTAGTGTTCAGTTGCTCAAATTCTGGGATCTGTTTGTTCCAACTGTTAGTGTTGTACTAATAACAAGATCCAAGTGGCTGAAACCACCACCACAGAACAAATCGACATCCACCTACTTTACCTACAATTACTACATATTACTGTCCTTCCTGAAGAACACCTTTCAAATTGTAGAATAGATGTAATAAAGTAGTGGCCTGAATTTAAAATAGAAGACTTCTATTTAGGCTCCTTGTAAGTAGGTTTCATTTGCCACACAAAGCTTTCATTTTTTAAAATTAGTTGCCAACATTTATAAATGAGAAAACGGCACACAGATCTGGATTTTCATCTTCCGAAAAACTGGACAATCTGGCCACCTGGAGCTTTATTCTTCTCTTTCTGTAAGGCAGGCTTAGTCCAAACTAACATGACTTTTTCTGTCCATCTTCCCTCTTCTACCTTATTTATTTGGCTTCTGTCTGCAGTTAAACTTGCCTGCTGGATTATCATCAATAGCTGGGGATTTAAAAAATATGAAACACCAGCGAGAAGATAATTGCAATGAGCAACGATTTTTTTTAACTGTTTATGTGTTGTGTCCTTGGCTTCTTTTGTTGGAAACCATAAACAGTCATCTAAAAGCCATATTTGTCACTCTGAGGTGGTTGATGATTTTTTCCCCCAATATGTCTCTCAATATTCCATATATGAAATCCAAGATAAAATCTCATTTCAGAATGAACTCACTAGAAAGTAAGATAGCATTCTTTCCTCCCCAATACAATAAGAGTTATCCATTGAATCATTTTCCCTATTTTGACTTTGGCTGTTAGGAGATAAAAGCTCCACATCTGTTTCAACTATACCATATGGGAAGTTATAACTCATACATACATATTCTATTATTCCCTGATATTATTATTTTATTTCAATATATATGTTCTCAATTAGTGTTATTTATGCACTTATAAAAAAATCCACTATTTCATACAAGCATTTCTTATAAGTCATCTCAAATCCTTTGTGAAATTAGAATATAAATAAATAAACATGGTTAAATTAAACAGTATAGTTAATATTTAATAACAATATAAATGATATGAAGAGAACAGCTGAAGTTTAATATTTATGAAGTACTAGGCTATATACAATTAAAATATAAACTATTGTTTGATTTTGTTTTTTCCCTTTTGAAAAAGATAAAATTATCAACAATTTCTTCATTTCTTTTCTGAATAATTTGCTATAAACTATAAGAGACATGCTTAGGGCTGGAGCAGTGGCTCAGCAAGTACAAGTGGCTCAGCAAGTACCCAAGCACTTGCTGGGTATGCGCAGGGATGTGGGTTAGAAACCCAGCATGTATACACAACAAGCTATTGGAGCAATGAAGGCCACATGAAAAATGAAATAAAATTGATTCTTTCTCTCTCTTTCTCTCTCTCTCTCTTTTGCTTTTTTCTCTCTCTCAATGTTCCTCTTGCTCTTTTTTTTAAAAGGACATGTTTAATTGTTATTGTTTGCTTAATTTTCAAAATTAGCATTAAATGTCAGATGTGGCATTTGTATATTCTCTCATTTATTTGCCTATTCATTCAATAAGTGATCTATTGAACATCCTCCTTGTGACAAGGAATAGGTATGAATAAAGCCAAGTCCCAGAACGTGGGCAACTCAGCTGAAGGAGAGCAACAAAGGATAAAAAAGAGGTCCATTGGATCTGCATTAGAGGGAGGGACAGCATCTGCCCGAGGGGTCAGGAGAGGCTTGTCACCTGGGGAAGATGAGCACCAAGTGTTGAACTTGAGTAGCCGGGGGAAGCAGAGGGAAAGGCCCCTTCTGAATCTGGGGTTACACATTGTCAGTAGAGTGCAGGGGGAGAGCATCAGGAGATTAAGCTGGGGCAAAGAGCAATAAGACACTAACATAACTGAACTTATAGTTATGGAAGCAACTCTGGAAAAACCGTTCAGGGTCATATATGGACTTAGTATGATCCCTTCTCTTATAACTCATTGATTCTGTTTGGTACCACAAATTTCAGAAAGATTTTAAGGTAGCTTGAAAAGTTAAATATATTAAATAAAGAGCCATGGAAATAAGAACTTGAAAGATGTGGTAAGGAGAATTTAAGGGCAGAGAAATAAGATGGGGCAAGAGGGAAGGCTAGTTCACACAAATCATGCTCTGAAATAATATAATGACTTGTTAGGTTAAGGTGAAAACTTGCTCCAGCCTTTCTGGCAGTCCAAATAACACTTATGAAAAAATAAAAAAAATGGTATCCACAAAGTAAAATCAAGTGCTCTTTGGAATGACCAACATTGCTGGAACAGAAAGATGTATTATCTGATAAAATAATACGTGTTCTCAATAACATTCTGATGGTGGGGCTCTGTCCCCTTCTCCCACTCTGGGGAAGTTTGCTCTTTTCCTTTTCTTTGCTTTCTATTATTTTCTTAAAATTAAGTCTGTCTACTATGCTCACAAAAAAGTAGTAACAATATTCTGATAGTAAACACAGTACCGAGTTTCATAGGACATAGATATCCTAACACACTAGTCATTAGCATGGTCCAGCCTCTGCCCGCTGCCATTCAATAAAAACAACCCTTGGATGTTTTATGGAATCTAGGAATGTGGCTCTCTGCTGATCTCACTTAGGCTTTCTATCTGGAAGAAAATGGACTATATTGGAAAGTCCTCCATCTTGTTCTCCTTTTTATCTACGCTTCTAAAAGCTAAGTAGTGAGCCCAAATATTGACTCCTGGTCCGCAATATTGACTCCTGGTCCACATCTGGAGTGAAGTTAACACAGAAATCTCTGATGCAGATGGCTGGCTGGGTTGGGGCAAACTGACAAAGTCTTTTGGAAATGGGGGCCTGAACTGTATTGTTGAATTGAAAGGCTGCCCACATTCATTAATTTACTCATCCGATGATTGACTGACTGCTCAATCAACTGATTGATTCAGCAAGTACTGATTTGAAAATCTACTACTTGGGAGATACAGTGAATTAGACCCAGGCTCTACCCTCAAGAAGCTCAAAAACTAATGAGGGACAAACACAAAGGAGCATACAATTAAATGACAAAAGCATAGTTCTTTGAAAGGCTAAAAAATGATATTAATCAGCTGGGCATAGTGGTGCACACATGCAATCCCCAAAACTCAGGAAAGTGAGGTCGGAGGATCACAAGTTCAAGACCAGCCTCAGCAACTTAGTAAAACCCTGTCTTGAAAGAAAAAAAAAAAAAGACTGGGGATATAGCTAAGTGACAAAGTGTCCTTGGGTTCAATCCCCAGCATCAGAAAGAAAAAAGGAAATAAAAGGTATTAATCAAGGAAAGAAATGAGTAGAAGACAATATTCCTCTCAGAAAGTAATTCTGAGGCTCATTAATAAGCTTCCTAGAATCTCCTATAAAATACATTAGCTGCTAAAATGAGGTACCTTCTTCTCTAACATTATTAACTATAATCCCAAAATTGTGATGTATTCATCAAAAAAGATAACTTCATTCTAGAATAACCTGTTAATCTGTTAATAGCTTAATTGAACACTCAGTAATATGCCTGACCATTTGCTAACTGCTTCCTGTTTATTATCACAGCTTACAATTTCAAAAATATCCTTTTGGGCTGTGTAAGGTTTGTTAGCTTCTTTCTACAGATAAGAAGACCAGAGGTTCGTGCCTTTTGGAAGGTTATGCAGCTGGGGTAGCAGAGGCCCAGTTCCCCATCACCATCCTCCTTTCCAGCAGTTCTGGATTTAGGACTTGCCGCCTTTTAAAACCCCCTCATGGTTTACACCAGTAGCTTATCCTATCCTCTCCAGGTCCTATCACTCATTCTAAAGAGATTGAATTATTAAAAAAAACCAAAAATAAAATGTGATTTCTGTTAAATTTTTGTAGCAATGATAAAAGGTGAGTTCCATATGAACTCTTGTTGCTGGAGGTTTATATAGATTAATATAGTCCAGGATCAAAGGAGAAGAAAAGATTAAAATACTCCTTCATGATTCCACTTGATTCTTTGACAAGCAGCTAGAGATTATAACAATTATCTGTATTGGAATATTTGGGCCTCTAAAATCTGCATATTTCTTAGATAGATGTTACTGCAAGAAGTTCAAATTTATCAACTAATTTCTTTCTTGTCAAGTAAGAAATGTTTGGAGAAATGCATACTCAGCTAATAGGCACTTACTAAAATGAGTGAAAGGATTAGATTCTCCATCCAACAAAGTAGCTAGACAAAGATCAGACACACACAATGGTAGCTGGTGTGGCAAGAACTGGCCTTGGGTGCTTGTTCAGCTTGAACTTACCCATCATCTATAGAAAATGAGGAAATTGGACTCAAACCTGGTCAGAAATGGGAAACTCAGCCTCCCTGGTGCCTGGCAAAATCCAGGCTTGAGTGATATAACTGACTCACCTCGTACCTTTCATCCCTGGCCTTCAACTTGCCCTCACTAGTACATCCATTGACTAGATTAGAGGCTCCCAGAGCAGATATTGTACTTTGCCTTTTGTTCTTCTTGTTGTTATTTTCGTAGTGGCTTGGGGAGGGGCAGAGAAAGAGATAATATGATCCTAGTGGAGCTCCAAGGTTTTATTTTGAATATTGCCTCATCACAGTGCTAGAGATTAGTTATTGAATGGGACAGGAATTGTTTAATGGATCATGGTTCAGAAAGTAATTGGTTCTAGGTTATGAGCCACCTGCTGACATAAAGTGACATCTCAGACCCCATCTCCTCCCAAGCTCACAGAGAAATTAGGCAGCAGCATTCACCAATGGGATTTGAAAGCCACTGTTATTCTTTTCCGATTTTTCACCTCTCTAGATCAAGCACGTGGAAGATAAGCAATGAAATAACCACACAAAAGTTAAAACAAGCAAACGGTCATCTAGTTCAGGAAATCCAACCAAAGAAGGTAGGATTTAGAAAGGAGTTTACTATAACATAATGAATACAACACAACAAACATATTTCTCACGTATTGCACATTCACTATCATATGATTCTGTCATGAATAATCATTGAGTTATTTTCCATTGAGATTAAATATATATGATTCTAAAAAAAAGAGAGAGAAAAAACTAGGCTCATAGAAAGGAAGTTCCCTATTCTTCATTAGTTCCAGGAAGAATTCTGTTAAGATCCTACTACAAAAGTCCCTTGAGTTGTGTAACTCTTCCACAGAGTCTGAAGAATGTATCAAATTGAAAAATCATACAAATTAATTTACTTTCATAGTCAGCATATGTTCTTTGGCATATATGTGCATCAAAAATTCTGAATGAAAAATGAAGTCTAGCTCAGAAATTGGGGCTCTTTCATCAGAGTATACTGGAGTTTTTGCTTTGCTCCCTGCAGGTGATTTGCTGTGAGAAGGGATCCCAGTGTCTTTGACTCTCACTTCCTCACCTGATAGAAGAGGAGGAAATACTTACCTCTCCAGATTGTTGTGAAAAATGAATGACATAATGTTGGTGGGAGCATGTAGGAAATTCCATTGTTAGGTGATTTCAAGGTGTTAATCACTGTAACATAGTAGACTTAGTCATGACAACCTTCAGGAATGAAGTGATGCTTTTAGAGCAGAAGTTTGGGATTGAGAGGAAGGGTGGGAAGATCATTCCATTTTTAGGTTATCAGTTGAGCATACAGGAAAGTATAAAGAATAACAATGCTTGAGAGCCTACTACCTAGTTATTCAGATTTTCATTTCTGAAGTAACACCACTGAATATTGTTAGGTCGATTCCAGGTGGCTGGGAGCAGGGCATCAGGCAGCCCGCTCAGAAAGGAACAACCAATCAGATGCTGGCAGACAAGTCCCAGTGGCATCTCGAAATGGGCAGATGATTCATGGAGTCACCAGCCAATCTCTGAAGGACAAGGCCCACAAACTTCCTCTGCCCAGCTGGGGCCAAGTGCTACTTCCCCTGCCTACCCTCACTTTGGCAGCCAGTGAATCTGGCCTGAGAGGTGCCAATCCCAATAAAAAGATTTTTGCTCAGCCACTTTTAGGTCTGACCCCCCTTTTTTGAACACCCATGCCTGAATTTACACCCATGTTTGTTATTATTTTTTTACAAATATTACAGAACTTTTGGTCCTGGTCAGGTATTGTGGGTAGCAAGATACCCAGAGATGGGATGACCACCTCAATAGATGTGTGGTGGGGAGACAGACCTGTGGGATATTGCATATAATTGGGTCATTAATTACAGAGGAGAGAGCAAAGAACTATACCCCAAACACCAAAAATAGGCAAGGAATGGATTCAACCGTTTTGGAAGGCATTAATTTTAAAAGGATTTTTTTCCTTAAGATAACCTGGTTTTTACTCAAATTATCTTCATTTTACACAATTATCTTCAAGTGATTATAAACATTTTCTTGAAATATTTATTTTATCCCATGTAAGTCTCTTAAGTGGAAAGGTAATCATGTGGGAGGGAGTGACAAATGCCAGGCAGCTCAGCCCCGTGTGTGGTCCATTCTGGGTATTGCTGTGTGCACAGGGAGGGGCTACTTTAAAATATTTCAGAAAGCAGAGGATGTGCAGTAAAGTTAATTGGATGAGATTTTAATCTTCAAAATATTAACAAATGATAACTGAAATGTTAAGGCTTGCATCTTCTCTCCATGTCATAGGTATCAAATTAATTATACAATAATATGATTCAACTATTGGGTTCTAGATGACTGAACAGAATACAAACAAGACTAGGCATTAGGCTGTTACTTTTCAAGTTAAGTCCATGTTTCCTCCAGACACTTTTCTTACTTTGCCTACAACAGGGGTTTCCCAGAGCTGTGTTTAATTTCTCTGTTCTTTTTTCCTTGTATTCCATTCTAAGAAATCATCTTTTGTCCCCTTCATGTTATGTCTTGACAGTATTGTCTCAGCTTAAAGTGATGCCTTATGTAACTGGCATCTTTAAGGAATACAATTCTTTTCACAAATCTTCGCAGATATATAAAGTATATTTCTACAAATACCACTGCAATTTTATTTTTAATTGGGTCATTTTAACAATTCATTTCAATGAAATCTGCACAAGCATTGAACAGATACCAAGAGAGACACAAACGCAAATTTGCTCTCTGTTCTCCTGGAATTCTGTCTTGGAGAAGAGATAAACGACATCATGATATTCTGTTGTGGGGCACAGTGCAGAGAAATGCCATGAAAATATCGAGGAGGGAAAACTGTCTGGAAGGAACAATACTGATCAGGAATGGGAAAAAAATCTGGCAAACTCCATGGCAGAGTCAGGCATTCGAGATAGAAAGGAATTACAGGCAAAGCTCCCAGGGCCAAAGATGCTTGGCTCATGTGGGGGCAGCAGAGCTATAATGGAGGTGAGGTAGGAAACCGGGTCAGACTGAGGCTATATTTGGCCTGAGCAGTTCTTCCAGAGTTCCCTCCAGGGACTAGAGATTCAGTGATGTTACTGTCTTACTGCTCATTGGCCACAGCATTATCTCCTGACTCTCCCTGCCCTGCCCTCTACTGACAATTGGTACCCAACAATGGTGCTGATGTGAGGACTTGAAATTCACTAAGGATACCACCAGGCTCAGAGGGGGCCTTTCCCTCTGCTTCTCCCGCTACTTACATTTCAACACTTGGTGCTTCTCACTTGTCAGGTGACAAGCCTCTCCTGCCCTTCAAACAGACATGTCCCTCCCTCTAGTGCAGAGCCTATGGACCTCTTTTTTAGCCTTTATTGTACTTCATCAGCTGAGTTGCCCAAGTTCTGGGACCTGGCTTTATCTATACCTACTTCTTGTCACAAAGTAGATATTGAATAGATTGCTTGTTGATTGAATGGACACATAAATAAGAGTATGCATAAATTCCACAGCTGCCATTGAATGACTACAATGTACCCAGAACTGTACTCTGTGTATTGGATACAAAGACACATTCTTGGCACTGCCCCCAATGACCTTACAGTATGGTCTAGTGTGTACAGATGTATAAACAGATAGTGTCAACAAAATGTAGTATACTGAGATCTGTTAAATAAGCAGGAGGCCATCAGCCTGAGGCTGTCTCCACACTTTGGGTGTCTACACAACAAAGAGCAACCTAACTTAGTATGTCAACAAAATGAAACCTAACTTAGGAGTATACATATTTTTTAAAAATTTTATTAAGGAGTTGTGTTGTTATACAATCAAAAATGCATATGTAGTAACAATTTGATACACTTCTGATCCTAATTCAGAATCACCCCCACATCACCCACATTCATCTCTTGACTCTTCTATATTTCCTGCATAACTATATATACTTGTGCATTTTCCAGAATTAAATGATTGCATAAGTATTTGGCTTCTGGGGGAGTAAAGACTAAGCTAAGTTGTTGATTGGCCTCCAGATCCCTCCCTATCATCCCTCCCTCCCTTCTTCCTTCCCCCTCCCGCATATCTATGGTTTCCCTAGATTATGTTTTGCTTCAATTTGTTGAGTATACATATTTTTAGTAATACAATTTAAGTACACAGAATAATGGGCTTCGTTGTGGCATATTCACAAAAGTAAATAACATACTTGAATCATATCTACCCCACACCCTGTTACTTTCCCTCACCCTCTCCTCCCACTTCCCATTGATCCCCTCCCTCTTCCATAGGAGCATATTTTTTGTATAACAGATAGCTGGTTTTCAGCCAATCACAGGTGAGCATTTGATCAGCCCTTACCCAAATAAGGCAAATGCGCCCTCATTCCACAGATAGGGTGGAAGTCTTGCGGCAGTCCATCAGGTGAGCTTTCTACTTTGCCTCCATGTTTGGCCTATAAAAGCTTGCTGCTCATGCAACTTATGGCTGGTGCTCTCTGGATCTCTTCTGGTTTTGAGTGCTGCCAAAATCTTGACTTGTTCTTTGTTCAATTTAATTTGTCTAAAGTATTTCTTTTAACAGCTCAAGTAGATGGTATATCCAGGAGGGAATAGTAACCCAGAGAAAGCAATGCAGGGACAAGTTGACCGATTGTGGCATTCTTGCAAGAAGAAAGAATGTTTTGGTTAAGAGGAGAGGGAAGGGGGCTGGAGCAGTGGCTCTGCAGTTACAGTGGTTGCCTAGCATGCACGAGTACATAGGTTCAAACCCCAGCACCCACGTTCACATCATGGAGCATCAAATGATACTGTATGTATGAAGAAGGACAACAATTCCATTTTACTAGTGGGCTCAGTTTGAGGTGGAGAGAGGAGGAGAAGAGACGAGGGTTATGGGGCTGTGTTTTTCCATACTTCATACAGAATGGAGGGAGGGAAACCAGAAGACTACCTCATGGTCAAAGAAAGTACAACCCCAACAGGAATTTCAGATTTTAACATGGCACTCAAACAGTTCAGGGGTTCAGGTACATGCTGCCAGGCTACTCTTACTGATCCTTCTTATTATTTTCTTGACTTCGGCATCCCCAGAGCTCCCAAGAGCCTTTTAATCTCACTATATCCACAATGTTCCATTCCCATCACCTTGCCCACCTTGGATCCTTAATACCCTTTCTACTTTTGGCCATTCCAGTAGCTTACAATCTTCCTATGAGAGTCTTCCCTTCATTCTGTCTGGTTTTCTGCACTCTCATTTTTTTTTCAGCGCTAGGGATTGAACCTCATGGTCTCATGCATGCCAAGCAAGTACTCTGCCAAGCCCTCATTTCAAATCGTTACACATGGATTTTATCCTTTCTGTTCTCAGCAAGCAGGGCTTGGTAGTGCCAGGACAAGTGGCTACTTGTTCTTGGAGGGTGATCAATAAGTGTGAATGCACTTATGTTAATTATTTGGGGCCAGCCACAGTAAGATGATCATAAAGAACTAGGGAAGTAACAATATGATGGAATAGGAGACATAAAGACATACAGGTAAGACAATTTGCAGAAATACACTTGAGGGTTGACAAATAACTACATGTAGGATAAAGGCACTGAGCACTTGGATTTTGTAACAGTTTTGTAGGTGGAACATAGAATAAATAATAGTAATGTAATATTAGTCACAATGGCTGGGAAATATGAACAAAGGGACAAATATAGGAGATGGGAATCAAAGATCATAAAGTTGACTTTGTATTTGCTGAACTGGGGTGTTAGCAAGATACTCAAGTCATGTTTAGGAAGCACAGTGCTTCAATTTGATGCACTTTGTCAGCAGTCTTTAAATGTGTGTATTATAAACATCAGTCATGGTCAAATGGATAAAGTCCTGCAGGAAAAAAAAATCAGTTGACTTTGCTTCCAGCCCTCCTCCCCTGTATTCAGAATACCTATTAGCATCCTATGGAATTTTCCTCCAGGGACAGTGTTTTAGGAGATGCTCATTAAAACACTTAGGAGCTGTAATCAGGGGATGATTAAGATAGAAAGAACTTGGTGGCGGAGGAGGTGCTTGTTTGTTTACATGCAAGTGAGAGTCGAAGCATTATGAACTGATGAATCACCAAAAGTGAATACAAAGAGAAAAGAGATTGGAGATAGACTTTTAGAAACTCCATTTGATACCACAAATGGCATGTAGAGAATGTTACTTGGAGAGTCAGCAAGTTGTGATCACAAAATCATGGGTTTCATAGTGCGACAAATAATCTAACATTTTTAAGATTCCGTTTTCTTATCTGAACAATGATGCTTTCCTGGTCGGGTTGTAGTGAGATTTACAATAGATAATATACAATACCATATAGAGGAAGACACTGTCTACTCTCAGAGGATACTATTGATATGGTTTTCATTTAAATTTTTCTTGATGAATTGAAGCAAAACCTTGATGAATACAGTGCTATATTGAAATCTGAAAGTTTAATGGTTACATATGAGAAATCTAATACACCATGCAAGGAAGCAATCCGAGCTCAGACAAGCCTTAGACAGCAGCAGCATGGCAGAGAAAAAAGAATCCACAGAAACCAGGTGATGGAAGAAGCTACCGCAGGAATTCCCCTGAGGCACCAGTGACAACATTTTTTTTTCTTCATATTTTTCATGATGCTGGAAAATAATATCAGAACCCTAGTGACTACATCTGCTTGCCTTTAAAAATTCTGAACTACAGCATATGGCTGTAGGTACCTGCTGTCGGGAGGGGACTTCCTCAGGTGATAGTCATTATCTGGCACCCTCAGGAGAAAGGCATCCACAACAGAATTTTGGGTTAATGAGGTGTACTTCTGTTAGAATAGGTCACAATGCCACAGATGCAGGCACGAGTCATTTTCAGCGTTGGTCAAACAAGCATAGAGGCCATAGACGATTCTGAATCCAGAGTTAAAAATCTCTGATAATTCTAGAGCTGATTAGCTTTTCTCCTCTCCAGCACAAAAATGAAACAATTGTTAAGAGTTTACCCAGGTCAGCTCATGTCAAACCTTAAAAAGATGGTCACCAGAATTTGTGGTTTTGCAGTCTTCTCTGCATGCTTTCTGGATTGCAGCCTCTTAGGTTCAGATCTATTTGAAGAACATAGTGGTGTTAAGATTGGCCATTTAACATGGCTGGCCAATGTCGTTAATCAAGAGGTTACCCACAGTGGCCAAGATAGATGGAGGCCATGACTAAAAGGATGGCAAGCAGGTCTTTGAAGACATGCTTAAGGCATTCGGTTGTTCACATCCTTAGGCAGTGGCTGGATGACTGGTTTGTGAGCATGACTACACAGGATTATTTGGCAAGAGATGCTCACTAGTTGTCCTTTTAGCAAATACAGGCTAAAGTATAAATGGAATTTGCCCTAGAGATTCATGAGGTCTCACTCACAGGAGTACCTGCAGGAGAAGAAGGACAATTCTGTCTTCTGAATGGTTTATGTAGTCACTTGCCTAAAAGCCAAAAGAGTGGGGCAGAATGAGTAAATATGTCACGCTGCTCAAAGTGACCCAAAGACTGGCAGCATTGGAGTCACGTGAATCTAGAATCCCATAGATGTGCGGATCCTCAGGCTTTACTTTTGGCATCTAGGAAAAAGAATCTGTGGGCAAGTAGCTTTAAGAAGCTTTTCAGATGTTTGTAAAAATATCTGAACACTTCAAAAACACAGCTCTAGACCTGTGTTCAATGCTTCAATAATTGCGACACCATCCACTTCCATCTGCTCGCTAACCTAGCTTGGACATCTTTTTCTACCACTTGTTTCCAGTTTTCTTATTTCTCACAGCACATCAGGATAGACCTGATTACACTATCTGACAATATGCAAGAGCTCAGTTTGTCATTTTTATCAGCAGCAAAAATGAGAATTTTATTTATGGAGATCAATTCTGTGGAGGCAGTGTAAGTACTGAAATTTTAGCCTTGTGGACTCATGATTGGTTTGCAGCAGATGAACCTTATTTATAGCTTCTGTCAAATTTTTATTCATTTTTGAGATGACAATGATAGAAGAAAAGGAATGGAAAAAGGAGAAAAACACTTACATGGGCTATGAGTTCCTCCTGGGAAGCTTTTACTTCAGCTTGCAGCTTCTCAATGCACTAGAAGGGAGAAAAGTTTAGAAAGCAATACAAATATTCAAAGTATTCCAGGTATAAATATGTACCATTCTCAAATCTTGTGAATGATGGCATTATTATCTCAGCTAGATGTTTTAGAAATCAGCATTGGTGAGATCATCCAGCCCATTCCTGTGCCTTTTCTCTTCACTCTATGGAAGAGCCCAAGGGCAAAACACAAATACGCTAAGAGCGAGCAAAAGGTTTGGGAAATGTTAGCTTTATGTGCTAAAGTTAATGCCAACACATGCCTTCACTCATACACGCATATATACTCCTTTACATAAAATCATGTCCATACGTTTCAGAAGCAGTTACAGATCCTTTGGGTTAAACAAGAGGCAGATTTACATAAAGATAAATAAATAAAGGTCCAGAGATCCATTAGTCACTTTTTTTTAAAGAGAGGGTAAGAGTTAGAGAGAAAGAGAAATAGAAAGTCAATTTATTTTTTCATCTGCCCTTTGTTTCTTTAACACTTAGTTGTGTATGTGGTGCCAGGATTTGAACCTGGGTCCTTGCATATGCCAGGCAAGTGCTGTAACCACTGAGCCCAATTAGTCATTTCTTATAGAGTAAGTGACTAAAAACATATGCCAAATCTTATGATCCACTTGTTTTATTACATAGAAACTATTCCTTGCTTAAGTTCAACCTTAAAAACTAAGAAACATTTATACAGTCAATACCATTTACAAAATAAATAGAATTCAGCTACCATATTCAAAGAATAAAAACCAAACAAACTTTAAAATGTAGCTAACAAAATTAATTTTTATGTCATAATTCGCCAGGGAATAAAATTACTTTTAGCAAATACAAACGTTATTATTTACCATTGTGAATTTAAATATGAACTTTCAGTGCTGACACAGATGGCTTTGCAGAATTGTCTGTTCGTACAAGGTTAGATAACTTCTAAAATAAAGATGGCTTTTTTTCTCTACAACATACCTGGTCTTTCGCCAGAACCATCTTTTCATATGGTTCCCCACTGGTTTCCGTATGGTCCACAGCTTCTAGTTTTTCCTTCAGCTGAGAAACTTGTTCAAGCAGTTTTGATTTTGCTCCTTCAGAGACTGCAAGCTAAAGAAATTTTCTTATAAGAGTATGTAAATACAGTGGTATTTATAAAACTCCCTTTAAAGATAACTTATCCATGAACTTTCTTTCATTGATAACTCTTTTTTTCTTTTAAAAGAGAGAAGGACAGTGAGAGAGAGAGAGGAGAGAGAGAGAGAGAAAGAGAGAGAAAGAATCAATTTTTATTGAGTTTTTCACATGGCTCTCATTGATTTGACACTTAGTTGTGTAAGTAGGTGCTGGGGTTTGAACCCGTGTACTTGTGCATGCCAGGCAAGTGCCATAACCACTGAGCCATGGCTCTAGCCCTCACTGATAACTTTTAAAGATGAAAATAGCTTCTGGAACATTCCTCATAGATGACAAATGATTTAAGGAAATAATGCTTTAATTTATTTCTAGTGAGTAAGATTTTGCTGGGTAAGACATGAGACCACATGGTTAGGATGGACAGAGAAATTTCCAGCACAGGAATCGCACCATTCACCTCCATTGTCTTGAGGTTCACTTTATTTAGGCAGCTGAATCTGAAACCTGTATTACAGTTTACATGTGGGTCTTGAAGCTACAGCCTTCTAGAAAGCATGGGAGTTCTCTATCCCTTGAACATTCACCATAGAAGCAGCAGGATGGTTGGAATTTCAAGTGCAATCTGATCAAAGGCAGACCTATACAAACCAAAACCGAAAAATCCCCACTGGTGTCTTTGTCTTTGGCTGGTTGTAGATTCCTCTTGAGGAGAGGGTGGTTTGATGGTTTCTCCTCCCTCAATTCCACCTGAGAGCCCCCTGAGCAGCTGCTCTTTTTACTCAGGTAGCTTATTGTGCTTTCCGTTCTGCAGCCCTTCTGAAAGTCCCTGGAAAGGGAAACACAATTCTGTATTCACTGCAACTCGCTATGCATCTTCTGCAGCATACAGGGGGGAAATCCATCTTTCAGAATCTCTTTTGCGGTACTCTGAATCCCATTGGAAACCAGACTTTTTCATCTTGAAAAATCTAGCAAGTTTTTAGAAGAGGTCAGTTTGTTGTGGAAATAGGTGAACACATCATATACGCTGGCATCTGTCCCTTCAGCTACACGATTATTCATTTAACAAATGTTTGTTCATCTGACAATCTTCACAGCCACTGTGTTATGTACAGGAAATTACAAGAGGACAATATGAAGGCCAGAGGAGACTCACAGGCCATGAGCTCTTGCTGTGTCTTTTGGCTCTCAGTGACCTGGGAGACCTGCTGGGGTCCTCATAGTCATTAGCATGGCTAGATCTGGGGGTGGTTAGCTGGCTCCTCTGAGCATTCTTCTATTTTATTAGAGATGCAGAGCAGCATAATATTTAAACACACAGATTCTTGAGTCAGACTCTTTGAATATAAATCTCAATTTTGTTAATAACTGTGTGATATGGGCAAGTTGATAAGATGCTCTGGGCTGGATCTTGTGTGTGTGTGTGTGTGTGTGTGTGTGTGTGTATGTGTGTTTTGAATGAGCATACTGGGGATTGAACCCAGGGGTGTGTAACCACTGAGCAACATCACCAGCCCTTTTTATTTTTTATTTTGAGACAGGGTGTGGCTAAGTTGCTCAGGGCCTCGCTAAATTGTTGAGACTGGCTTTGATCCTCCTGCTTCAGCCTCTAGAACTGCTGGGATTACAGGCATGTACCACTGTGCCAGCCTTGATTTACTTATTTGTAAACGGCAGTACGAATGAAAAGAATATTTCCTAACCCATGAGTTGATTTTGAGGATTCAACGAGTTTATAAAAACACCTAGAACAATGCCTGGAACATATCAAGTATATAGTGGTTATTTCAATTATTCCTCTACTTCCTCTAATCATACTAAGCATTCATCTGAGTTTTATTTAACTATTATTTATCATAATGTAAAACAATATACCTAAAGAGATCATAACCTCCATAAACTGAGTTGAGTTCCCTCAACTCAAACTGCATCTGCTTTTTCCTACCACCTCTAGTCTACAGAGAACACCTCCATATCTAGAATTATTTTCTCTTGAATATATTCTCTCTCAGTCAGGCCCATATCGTTCCCATATCCTGTCTGGTTTGTAATCAATCCAGCTATATAGTTGTCTTTCTTTTAAATCTATTTTCTCTTGTTTTGAAGTCTTCGTTCATTCACTCAATATATTAATTTATTTATTCATTTGTTAAAGAAATAATTTGGACATTTATTATATGTAAGAATTTGAAGATTTAAAAATGAAAATATTCATATCTGCAAAAAACTCACACTGAGACAGAAAGGCAGACAGTTTAAAAGTAGTTAGCACACAATATGAAACTCTAGATAAATAAATCACAATAATATTTACATTTGTTGAGCTTTTACCATATCCCAGACATTCTGAGACTTTTGTTTTCAAATTTATTTCAGTATCTCAATTTAGCTTCACACTGCCTGAGAGGTTCATGCTATTATCATCCCATTTTGCAGAGAGGGAAGTTGAGCTTGAACAAGGTTCTACAACCTGCCCATATAGCCTGTAAGGGCTGTAATTATAAGATAGCAGCAGAGCATAATCTTTTATGTAGTGCTTAAAATTTTTTAAAAATGAGTCTAAGATGTAGTAAACGGTGGAGTTGACTCTGTATAGGTGATTTTGGACCCAGCTGCAGGTGAGCTCCGATAATCGTGCCATCTCATCCTCTTTGCTGATGATTGGCTCAAGAATCAGGTCTGAACTCATCTGAGGCTGGTTTTCCTCTTCAACAGTTATTCCATAAGGAGAGTGACCTAATTTGGCTTACCCACACAGGACAGGAGGAAGTCTGATGAACTGGAGAAGCATTCTCTTTTAACCACCAGATGTGAATGCTGTTGTATCCATCCTACAAACACTGAGGGAAACCAGGCATTTGGTAAAGTCACTCTCAGGCAGGAAGCGGGACTGGAGAAACTTGGGTTCCTATCAGTATTCCTGAAGTGCTTTATTCACTGACCTCAAAGGATACCCTGACTTGGGACTTGCACGCATGAGCCCAGTTTCCTACCACTTGCTGCCCTAAGGATTCTACTGATTCACTGTGTGATTCCAAAATTCTGTGTGCTTGACCACGAGTGAGAAAAGCATATGGAAAGCAACTGCAGCTAACCTCTATTTGGTAGCTACACCATAGCAGGCTTTCTGCTGGATGATGTCTATTGATAGTACTTTATTTCGTTGCTTAAAACTGCATTATGCAGACTTGTTTACATATGTGTTATTGAAATTTTAAGGCTTGAAGGTGGATTCCAAAGACTTAGTGGTGAATTAATTTTCATAAGATCCCATAGCTAATCAGATGGGCTTGATTTGGACCTACATTGATCTGCTCCAATCACTGGGCTCCATATCATATCCAAACCCTAACACTGAGGCTCCCTGCCAGAATGAGGTCTGTGATTTTTTGGCCTTAATTATGTGGACTCCAGCATATTAACTTATCTACTTGAAAAAATTTCTTTTCTTTTCTTTTTTAAGACTTAGAACTGTCTCTGCTCTGCCATCTTGCTTCCTTTTCATATAGACAACAACCTCATCTCCTTCCTCTTACAACAGTTTTTCACTGAATATGAATATGTCTTTGACTTAGATAAGTTTAATTCAAATTCAAATTAACTATAAGAAAACTTGACTTGGAGTCAGAAGATCTATATTTTAGTTTTAACCCCATGATTCACTGACTATGCCCTTGGCTCCTGTATATAAATTTACTATGACACCTTGAACACATAGTCATATGTATTCAGACTAGATTGTAAATTTCCAAGAAAAATGTATGGAGAATTCTGTCAAACTTTACAATGAGAAAAATCAAATTGGCCAGGAGCAATCTTTGCTATTATTTTTTCCATTTATTAACTTTTGAACTGTGAGTCTTAATTCTCATAAGCCTCATCACTTCACAAAAGCAAGATAAAGGGATTGCATTGTTTCTTCCTCATGTGGACATGTTATGGCAAGGACTAGTAATTTACTGTTGGATTCTACTCTGTGATTGTGAAACTGTTGATCAGCATAGGACAATTATATTCCCTTAGACCCTTTGCAAATGACCCATCCAAAAGGGGGGAAAAGGCTAGATAATCCAAAAGTAATAAAAGAAAAAGAAATGAGATTAAAAATAAAGTAAAATAAAATAAAAATTACACATGGAAGGTTTATTTTTTGAAATTTAAGCTCTAAACAAAAGATTACGCTCTATTGCTAAATTATGTTAGCTGCCATCTTGAGTTCACTCCAGTATGTTGATGGGGGTTTTAAAGCCTTTCAAAGTCTAATCTCAATTCAGGAAGCACTTGGGAATTCTGCCTAAATTCAAATTCAATTACAGGATAGGCCTCAAAGTAAGAGTAAATCCAAGTTAGCAGCAGAAAGATATCACAGTTGAATTTTTAAATTCTGGAGGCATTGGGCAATTTTTTTTTTTAATGAGAACTGCTTAGTTTTACAAAATGACTTTTTTTTTTTTTAGAAGGACAATGAGAGAGAGAGAGAGAGAGAATCAATTTTTGTTGAGTTTTTCACATGGCTTTTGTTGCTCTGACACTCAGTTGTGTACGTGGTGCTGGGGTTTGAACCCGCGCAGTCATGCATGCCGGGCAAGCGCCGTAACTGCTAAGCCACAGCTCCAGCCCCCACAAAGTGACTGTTTTGAAAGAAAGCTCATTCTAGCTTAGGTATCTGTTTACAAAAATGGGAATAGAAATGCATCTATTCTTCAAATGAATGCGTTTCATGTATCCTAATTAGCCACCTTTGGTGTGGTACAAACGATTCACATGATGTTAAGAGACTAAAGTTTTAGCTCTGACTCCTTTTGAAGATAAAGACTCTGTTCCTTCTCCTCATAATCCTAACAGTTAGGAAGAAATAGATGTTTAAAAAGTATTAACAATATTCATCTTAACAATTATGTAAAGCATTTGGAAATGTAAGAGACTCAGAGTAGACAAAGCAATCCTTAGTGAGAAAAGTGAAGCAGGGGGCATCACAATACCAGACCTCAAGTTATACTACAGAGTTACAATAAACAAACAAACACCAGACAACAGTATGGTACCGACATCAAAAACAGGCATGAAGACCAATGGAATAGAATAGAAGACAGAGAGAAAAACCCATGTAAATACAGTTATCTCATATTAGACAAAGTGCCTGAAACGTACATTGGAGAAAAGGTAACCCATTAAACAAATAGTTCTGGGAAAACTGGAAATCCATATGTAGTAGACAGAAATTTAGCCCCCATCTTTCACCCTCCATAACACTCAACTCAAAGCAGATCAAAGATCTAGGAATTAGTTCAGAAACCCTGCACCTGCTAGAAGAAAATGTTGGCCCAACACTCCAACCTGTCAGTTCAGGAGCTGACTTCCTTAAATAGACTTCCAAACCCCAAGAAGCAAAATTAAAAATCAACAAATGGATGGCATTGAATTAAAAAGCTCCTTCACAGTAAAGGAAACAAGAGCATGAAGAGAGAGCCTACAGAATGTGTGAAAATCTGCCACCTGCTCCTCAGATAGAACATCACTACCCAGGATATACAGAGAACTCAAAAATCATGACACCGGAAAAACAAATAGCTCAATCAATAAATGGGCAAATGAACTAAACATACACTCCTCAAAAGAAGAAATATGTATGGGCAACATTTCTAGCAATTAGAGAAATGAAAATTAGAACTACACTGAGATTCCATCTCACCCCGGGCAGAACGGCAATTATCAAGAATATAGTAACAATAAATGTTGGTGAGGATGTGAGGAAAAGGGTACACTTATACATTGTTGGCGTGTGTGCAAATTGGTGCAATCACTCTGGAGAGCAGTATGGAGGTACCTCAAAAAATTAGGAATGGAGCCAACATTTGACCCAGTTATCTCACTCCTTAATATATATCCAAAGGATTTAAAATTAGCATACAACAGTGACGCAGCCACATCAACGTTTATAGTTGCACAATTCACAATAGCGAAGCTATGGAACAAACCTTCCACAGCTGAATGGTGCCTTCCACAGATGAATGGATAAAGAAAATGTGGTGTATATACACCAAGAGTGTTATTCAACCATAAAGAATGACTTTATGGCATTTGCCAATAAATGGATGGATCTGGAAACTATCATGCTAAGTGAAGTAAACCAGTCCCAAAAGCCAAGGGTCAAATGTTTTCTCTGATATGTGGAAGCTAATACAAAATAAGGTGAGGGTCTGAAAAATAATAGAAGAAAGGTCAGTGGAATAGAGAAAGAGGAATGAAGATAAGGGAAGAAAGATGGCACAGGGAAAGATTGTGAAATGAAACTGATATAATAGTTCTAAGTATATATATGAATATA
>PVKS010000793.1:154512-169983 GCA_004027875.1 Aplodontia rufa | reverse complement strand
TAAACTTGAACACACTATCAAGGTAGTAGTAATAAATAATAATGTAATTTCCATTTTTAAATATTCCCTTAGAAAGAAGAAACTTCCATCAGGTGCGGTGGTGCATGCTTGTAATCCCAGCGATTTGTGAGTTTGAGGAAGGAGGATCATAAGCTCGAGGCTAGCCTCAGCAATTTAGTGAGACCTTGTCTCAAAATAAAAAGAGCCGGGGATGCAGCTCAGTGGCAAAGCATCTATGACTTCAATCCTCTCTCTGTATCTCCGCCTCCCCCCCCACCAAAAAAAGATAAGACTTCCTATAATCATGGGCTTAGAGTGACACTCACGATTAACTCCATCGCAACAGATGTGAAGCCAAGCCTAGTAGAGAGGCATTACATGAATTATCTGAAGGTAAACTGAGGAACTGCTCTTCTGCTTGGCTGAAAGACATCCTGCGAGAATAACTCCTGTCCTTATTATCTTCTGAAGGCTTACCTCCTCCTGGAAGCCTGGCCCAGTGTGGGGACAGTAACCATGATCTTCTTCACACACAGCTCTGCACATTCCAGCCTCACGTCCCTGTACCCTGCTTGGATGTGTTCACTTAATGCATTATTGCACATTGCCTAAACACTCCAGGCACTTTACTTGGGTCTTTGTCAAAGTTCTGTTCCTTCAAGGTCACCCAGGAAAAACGGACTCAGGGTGATTCCGTTTGCAGGGCTTTGCAATTTGCTGATCCCATTCCCATTTATTATTTCAATTAACTGGGGCTGGTCCTGGACACTTTAATGCACTTTGTATAACATCTCTTTCAGAGTTAAGCCATGTAGGAGCTTACGATAGGTTTAGATGAAGAAAATGAGGGATATCAAAATTTTAATCCCTACTTTAATCCCCCCAGCCCTGTGTGATGTTGGGGATCGAACTCAGGGCCTTGAGCATGCCAGGCAAGGACTCTACTACTGAGCTATACCCCCAGGCTTCCCCTGTCACCAGCCCCCACTTTTAAACCCCAGTGCTCCAATATTCAAATGAAATGTCACCCATTGCAGAGAATATAGAAAAATAACAATAGCTGGGTAAGGTGGCACACATCTATAATCCCAGCAACTGGGGAGGCTGAGGCAGGAGGATCACAGTGTAAGGCCAGCCTCAGCAATTTAGCAAGACCCTGTATCATGGTAAAAGGTGTGGGGAATGTAGGTCAGTAGTAAAGTGCCTCAGGGTTCAATTCCCAGTACCGAGTAACAAGAACAACAATAGCTGTACTTACTGTGTCAGCTGAAAAAGCACTCAGTGTTTCTACGAGTTTTCTCAGGCTGATTATCAAGGCAAGTTTAGAGGGTAAATTTTATCTCTCATTATTTCTATGGGGAAGCTGAGACCCAGGGAAATTGCACGAAGTCCTCCACACATGTGGAAAGAAGAAGATGGATTTCTCACCCAGGTCTGTTTGTCTGCCTGCAAAGTCCCATAGCTAAATCTCTCTGCAAAGGGAACAAGGAAAAAAGTATCGCACAAATACATTGGAGCCAGCCAGAATCTGGGCCTGCTCCCCATCTCAGGGCCTCCTATGTGCTTCCAGGGGAGAGAAAGCCAGGACTCAGGAGGCCTCCTCCTCTCCCCACTCTGCTCTCTACCCGCTGGGAGACCCAGGGCAGGAGGGGCCCAGGAGAGAGAGAGAGAGAGAGAGAATTTTTATTTAGTTTTTCATGTGACCTTTGCTGCTCTGAGACATTGTTGTGTACGTGGTGCTAGGGTTTGAACTTGTGTACTTGCACATGCTTGGCAAGCGCCGTAACCTCTGAACCACCGCTCTAGCCCCCCTCACAGGGTCTTTCCTGGCTTGAGGGAGAGAGCAGGCTCTGGATAAAACAAACCTCCTAACATGCAGTTAGCAATTTAGGTTTATTTCCATTTTCTTATGAATGTATCTAAACAAAATGAAATTGAAGAAATACTTTGGCCATCAGAGGATTACGTAAAATGTTTATGTTTTGTTTGTCTCACTCATGTCATTGTCATCGTGATGGCTCTTTGTGACCATTCCTCGTCATCCTTTTAAATGATCGCACACTATTTCAGGAGAACTGTGTCTTTGGGAGAGATTCCTAGATGTGGAATTGGCAGGTCCAAGAGTACAAATGTTTTTGTGTTTTTCAATACATACTGCTAGCCGGGCTTGGTGGCGCATGCCTATAATCTCAGTGGCTTAGGAGGCTGAGGCAGGAGAATCACAAGTTCAAAGTCAGCCTCAGTAATTTAGAGAGGCCCTAAGCAGCTTAGTGAGACTCTGTCTCAGAATAAAAACTATAATGGGCTTGGGGCTGTGGCTCCATGGTTAAGCACCCCTGGGTTCAATCCGCAGTGCAGCCCCCCACCCCCCACCAAAAAAAAACCCCACATTGCTAGATTGCTTTCCAAAACTGCATTACCTTGCACTTCAGTCCTCAGTTTCCAGATGATTCTTTTCATCACATTCTTGCTGGCTTTGTTATGGTTAAACAACAAAATCAAACAGGGCTGTGGGTGTAGCTCAGTGTTAGAGTGGGCACTTAGCATGTCTGAGGTCCCGGGTCCATTCTTCAGTCACACATGCATACACACTCCTGAAACATACGGAATTCTTCATAGCAGGCAGTCTGGAGAACGGGGTGAGGGTAGTTTGGTTTTTGTATTATCTAAAGTAAATTTCTATAGGCACAAATTCTTTTTCTAATACTTATTTACTTATTTTTGGTGCTGGGGATCGAACCCAGGGCCTTGTGCATGCTAGGCAAGTGGTATACCACTGAGCTATATCTGCAGCCCTATTTTAAGTTTTTATGTTTAATTCTCCTCCTCCCCTATCCTATGCTAGGGATTGAACCCGACATACTCTATACAGAGCCACATCCCCAGTCCTTTAATGTTTATTTTAAGACAGGGTCTCATTGAATTGCTGAGACTGGCCTTAAGTTTGCGAACCTCCTGTCTTAGTCTGTCAAGTTGCTGGGATTACAGGCATGCACCACTGAGCCTGGCAACATTTTTATTTTGAGACAGGGTCTCATTAAGTTGCCCAGGCTGACCTTGAATTTGACACAACCTCAAGTGTAGTTGGGATTACAGGTGTATACCACCATACGTACCTGGTTTGTAATACATACTCTATTTTATTTTTTATTTTTATTATTTTTTGGAGTACCAGGGTTTGAACCCAGGGGTGCATAACCACTGAGCCACATCCACAGCCCTTATTTATATTTTATTTTTATTATTTTATTTTTTTAGAAAGAGGGGACAGTGAGAGAGACAGAGAGAATCAATTTTTATTTAGTTTTTCACATGGCTTTCATTGCTCCGAGACTTCGGTTTGTACGTGGTGCTGGGGTTTGAACCCGCATACTTGCGCATGCCAGGCAAACGCCGTAACCGCTGAGCCACCGCTCCAGCCCTATATTTTATTTTGAGATAGGTCTCACTAAGTTGCTTAGGGCTTCACCAAATTGCTGAGTCTGGCTTTGAACTTGCAATCCTCCTACCTCAGCCTCCTGAGCCTCTGGGGTTACAGGCATGTGCCCCTGCACCCAGCTGTAATACATATTTTGAATGTTTTATTTTGAAATAATTTGTCTTACAGAAAAGTTGCAAAAACAATACAAAAAATTATCTGTATGTCCTTTGTAACAGACACACACACTCATACATTTTGTGGTGCTGGAACTGAACCTAGTACCTTTTGATTGTTAGGCAAGTGTTCAACCACTGACAAAGCCCCGGCCCCCAGTTAGGGTTTCTTAATTGGTATGCCAGGGCTCAAGAGCAACCTGGGCAAATGCTTATTAAAATATAGACTCTTGTTTTACCAATAAGTAACCTGAGTTTAAGGAAAAATATATATATACTCTTAGGCTTGAGCAAAATCTATTGAATTAGAATGTTTGGGATGAGCCTGAAAAATCTGCATTTCAACTTCTGGGCACACTAGCACACACCTATAACCCCAGCCACTCTCTGGAGGCTGAGGAAAGAGGATGGCAAGTTCAAGGCCAGCTTAGCATCTTAAGACACACTCAGCAACTTAGTAAGACCCTGTCCTAAAAAATAAAAGGCACTGAGGATGTAGCTCAGTGGTAAAGCACCCTGGGTTCAATCCCCAGTACCAAAACAAAAGAACAACAGCAAGGACCCCAAAAATCAACAAAAAGTCCTCCACCCCCACTGCTGTCCTGAGGCCCCTGAAAGGTTGAGAACCACTGTCAAATAGAGTCCTGCTTTTTTTTTTTTGGTCCTGGTGTTTGAGCCCAGGGCCTCACAACACAACACATGTTAAGCAAATGGTCTAACACTGAGTTACACCCCTACCCTTAGAGTCCTCTTGACATGTTGATTTCCTCCAGTGATATTGTGTCTTCTTTACTGTGAAAGCCCTCCATGTCCAAGGGCTGAGAAAGTGAGCGAAATCCCAGCAAATGAGCAACTTTGTTGCAGCTTTTCACACTTGTGCTGCCTCGCCACTGCCTCAGCCAAGCTGTCTCCTGAGGTTTGTTTTCTCCAGAGCCTGCTCTCTCTCTCAAGCCAGAAAAGACCCTGAGAGGGAGGCAGGGAGGCCAGGCAGAGAGGGAGACCAGGCTAGGAATGCCAGGTGGGGGGCACAGGTCCTCTTCCCTGGACTCCTCCTACCCTGGATGTCCCAGCTGGTGGAGAGTAGAATGGGGAGAGGAGGAGGCCTCCTGAGTCCTGGCTTTCTCTCCCTTGGAAGCGCATAGGAGGCCCTGAGATGGGGAGCAGGCCCAGATTCTGGCTGGCTCTGGGCCTCCTGCTGTTTCTTTGTTGGATTCTGGGGCCTTTCCTTGGGCAGTTTTTCACCCTTGGACACGCCAGGCCTAGTCTTTCCGTGAGTGTGTGGCACTGTGGCCATCTGCCAGGTCCTGTTTGTCATCTCTGTGGGGGCCACGGGTGCAGCCCCTCGCCTGCCCCCGCCCTCCGTCTAGTGTCCACCTCCAGAGCTGTTCTTTCTGAATGGCAGGTCTGGCAGTGTCTCCTCATCACTTTGCTTATTAACTTAACAACGGTGAAAAAGGAGTGATGGGAAATGAGCAGAGAGTGGATTGTGGAGGGCTTGGAATTCAAGATGCAGGAACCCTTTTTAAGTCATTTTGTCCTGAATGTATTGTTTTCTACATTAAAAAGATAATATGTGCTGTGTACCTATAAATATGTTACAGTGAATTCCACTTTTATGTATAACTGTAATGCACAACTAAAAACCAGTAGAAAAATGGAAGGAAGACCCATAGAATAGAAGAAGGGATGGGGAGAGGGGAGGGGAGCAGAAGGGGAAATAGTAGACATTGAAATGGAGCAAATTATTTTATGTGTATCTGTGAGTATGTCAAAATGAGCCCACTATTATGTACAACTATATTGCACTAGTAAAAACATTTTTATTTATTTATTTATTTATTTATTTATTTTTGTTGAATATGGACTTACAATTAGGAGGGAATCATTATCAAACAATCAAGAACAAATGCATATTCAAATAGCAAGCCAAGGCTGATGCCATTCCATGGTTCCCCCTCTTGGGTTCCCCATGGTTCCATGCTTCCTGCAAGTAAACCCCTGTGTTAAATGGACTTCTTGTGGAAGTCGGAGGTTTCCCTCTGATTTGATTCCCCCATACTCCCTCCTTCCAGTCTCTTAGATATCCTTCCTATTCCCTCCTCCCCTTTTGCCCTCCTCCCCACATCTCCCAGCATCCTAGGCCAGGTTCCCCTGTTCATGTAAAAATTCATACATGTTAAGGTTATTATTAGCTTAGCCATCTATCAAATTGTTTCCGGTTGTATTCTAGCTTCCACAAATGACAGAAAACATTTGACCCTTTAGACTCTGAGACTGGGATACTTCACTTAGCATAATTTTTCCATCTCCATCCATTTGGCTGCAAAAACCATAATATCATCTTCTCTAATGACCGAGTAGTATTCCATTGTATATATGTACCAAAGTTTTTGTATCCACTCATCAAGTGAGGGGCATCTGGGTTGGTTCCATAGTCTAGCTATAGTAAATTGAGCTGCTATAAACATTGATGAAGCTGTGTCTCTATAATACGCTGATTCTAACTCTTTTGGGAAAATACCCAGAAGTGGGATACCTGAGTCGTAAGGCTGTTTCAGCCCTAATTTTTGAGGATTCTCCACACTGCTTTCCAGGGTGGCTGTACCAGTCTGCAGTCGCACCAGCAGTGTGACCATGTTCCTCTTTTCCCACAGCCCCTCCAGCACCTGTCATTGTTCATATTCTTCATTTTTGCCACTCTGACTGGAGTGAGGCAGAATCTCAGTGAAGTTTTGATTTGCATTTCTCTGATTGCTAATGATTTAGAGCATTTTCTCATACATTTATGGGCTTTTAGGACTTCCTCCATTGAGTAGTTTCTTTTTAGTTCCGTAGCCCATTTATTGATTGGATTATTTGTGATTTTGGTGTTTAATTTTTTGAGTTCTTTGTATATTCTGGATATTAGCCCTCTGTCCGAGGTGTAGCAGGCAAAGATTTTCTCCCATTCAGTAGGGTCTCTCTTGACACTCTTTAGCTGTGCAAAAGCTTTTTAGTTTAATTGCGTCCCATTCATTTATTCTTGACTTTACTGCTTGCACCACGGGAGTCTTGTTAAGGAAGGCTGTTCCGATCCCTATTTTATATAGTGTTGATCCTACTTCTTTTTCAAGCAGTTGTGAAGTTGCTGGTTTAATATCCAGATCTTTGAACCATTTTGATTTAATTTTTGTGCAGGGTGAAAGATAAGGATCCAATTTCAGTTATCTACACATGGCTGTCCAATTTGTCCAACATCATCTGTTGAACAGGCTATCTTTCTTCCACACTATGCTTTTACCCCCTTTATCAAATATCAGATAGTTAAAAGTATGGGGGTTTGGGCTGGAGCGGTGGCTCAGTGGTTTCGGCGCTTGCCTAGCAAGCATGAGGACCCGGGTTCAAAACCCAGCACCACGTACACAACTAAGTGTTGGATCAACGAAGGCCATATGAAAAACTAAAAAAGTTGTTTCTCTCTTTCTTTGTCTCTCTCACTGTCCCTCTCTCTTTAAAAAAAAAAAGTATGGGGGTTCACTCAGAATCCTCTATTCTATTCCATTGGTCTTCAGTTCTCTTTTGATACCAATACTGTGCTGTTTTTGTTACTATAGCCCTATAGTATAATTTCAGGTCAGGAATTGAGATACCACCTGCTTCCTCCTTCTTGCTGAGTAATGTTTTGGCTATTCTGGGTCTTCTGTTATTCCATACAAACTTGAGAATTGCTTTTTCTATATCTGTGAAGAATGACATTGGTATCTTGATGGAATTGCATTAAATCTGTGTAGGGCTTTGGGTAGCAGAAGGGGAAATAGTAGGTATTGAAATGGAGCAAATTATTTTATATGTATCTATGAATATGTCAGAATGAGCCCCACTGTTATGTAAATTATATTGCCCTAATAAAAACATTTTTTAAAAAAGGTAAGGTGACACATGGATTGTTATAAGCGGGTATTGGTTTCAATATAAAATTAAAATGAAGTTCAAGCCAGGTACAGTGGCACATGCCTGTCGTGCCAGCACTCGGGAGACTGAGGCAAGAACCCAGGGCTTGAGACCAGCCTGGGCAAGATAGAAAGACCCCCATCTCATGGGGAAAAGAAAAAAAGCTCAAAAAGGTGCAGCGCAGGGCTGGAGCAGTGACTCAGTGGTTACGGCGCTTGCCTGGCGTGTGCGAGTATGCAAGTTCGAACCCCAGCACCCCGTACACAACAAAGCTTCAGAGAATCAAAAGCCACATGAAAAACTGAAATAAAATTGATTCTCTCTCTCTTAAAAAGGGGAGGGGGCGCGGTGCAGTGACACACATACCTGTAATCCCAGCCACTCAAGAGGCTGAGGCAGGAGGTTAGGGTTAGGGGTCAGGGTTAGGGTTCGGGGCAAGTTCAAAGCCAGCCTGGGCGACTTAGCAAAACCCTATCTCAAGATTTAAAAAAATAATAAAAACTAAGAGAGCTGAAGATGTAGTTCATCGGTAGAGCACCCCTGGGTAGTAAGGAAAGCAAAACAAAAATGCAGAAGGTGGCTAATACACACAATGTGGAAAACAGTACAAACAAGAGGGGGAACCGTTACCAGTAGCTCCACCAGCCAAATAAAGCTGCTGTCTGCATGTGGGTGTGGCAGAGTGCGGACACAAGCCCTGAATCAGACAAATCTGAGTTCAGACGTTCTCTTTCCTCTCATTAGCTCTGGGCAACCATCGGGCAGCTTAGTATTTATTTATTTTTGCAGTGCAGGGGATGAAACCCATGGTCTTAGGCATGCCAGGGAAATGTACTACCAGTGAGATACACCCCAGCTCCTGGATATTTTATTTTATTTTGTATTTATTTATTTATTTTAAAGAGAGATGTAGAAAGTGAGAGAAAGGAGAGAGAGAGAGAGAGAGGTAATCAATTTTATTTATTCTTTCATCTGGCCTTTGCTTTGCCAACACTTAGTTGTGTATGTGGTGCTTGGGTTTAAACCCAGGTCCTCCCATGTGACAGGCAAGTGCCATAAGTGCTCCAGCCCCTGGGTGTTTTACATATGCATATAAAGTACACAGCACTGGGGAGTGTCAGTATTATGCTTATCAGTCTCCCTGCTTTTAAAGGAAAGCTTCTGTTGAAAGAAACCACTTGAGCCTCAAGATTTACCACTTTCCTTCTCTATAAAACCCAGAGCCTGGCTAGGCTGCCTTTCCAAACTATGTGCCCATTCTGAAACCAGGGGAGAGCACGAGGGACACTACTGGGTGTTGGGTCAACAGTCCTTGGATGTGGTACTTGCAGTGCTAAAACGAGGACAGTCCCTTGCAAACCAGGATGGTTAATCATCCATGGTGACGGTGGGTGACAGGATCTGGTAAAGTCACCAGAACAAGACTCTAGAGCTTTGGAGAAGGGTCTGCTCTTCCTTTAATTGTTTGGTAAATCTACTTGGAAGCTCATTTCACCTGCAATTTGAGGAACAGAGTGGCTGCCAGAAATCTGACCCTGGGAAGCAAGGGCAGGGACACTTTAATGTCTCCCAGATTCCTCAAGTGTGAACATGAGCTCTTCCCATCCAGGATGGTTTATGCTTCTAAGAACACTTCTTCTGGGGTTTGGCAGGAAGAAGTCAGTGGGACCTCAGGGGACCTTAGGAGATGAGGGCTGTTTCTCATATCTGCCAGGTACCTTCCTGTCCTCTGAGACTGGGGGAGAATAGAGGGGCCACTCTTGGACTACAGACCAGGGGCTGTCAGTAGCTGGCATTTCCTCTTCCAGCTCTTTCAAAGCATTTTAAAATCGGATTAGCATTTCAACAAACACTCTCTAAGGTCTGCTCTCCTTAGAGAGGCCCAAAGGCTGAGGAAAGACCTTTCTCTGTTTACTTTTCCGTTTTGTGGAACCTCCTTGGACCGTTTCCACAACCCGTTGTTCCCTTTCCCAGGTGGCCCCTTCGCCCAGGCTTCTGGGCAGGCCTGAATTCACAGCCACCAACCACTGCAGCAGCGTTCAGGGTCCGCTGAACCTCACGCCCTCCAAGAGCACACCTTGGAATGACCTCTGCTGGGGCTCCGTTTGCCTGCTCTGTGACAGCCAGCACAGTGTCCTCCTATGGGGGAGGAAGCTAGGAAGCTAGGGCAAAACTGCACTTGGTTCCCGCCACAGTGCTGGGGATGAACCCAGGACCTTGCACGTAGCAGGCAATTACTCCACTGCTGAGCTGCACCCCACAGTCCTAGGAAATGGTTTCAAATTACGCAGAGCTGGCTCTCCACCCCTTCAGGGCTCCTCTCCCCCTTTTAAATTAAGCCCCGCCAGTGCCCAGGTGATTCAGCGTATGTGTAGTCATGTATACAGATGTGTGCACGGATGGGGCAGGGGTCGAGGAAGTGTGGAAGAGAGGAGAAGAGATTTGCATGATTTATTTATTTATTTTTTAAGAGAGAGAGAGAGAGAGAGAGAGAAAGCAAATCAATTTTCATTTAGTTTTTCATGTGCCTTTCATTGCTCTGGCACTTTGTTGTGTACATGGTGCTGGGATTTGAACCCATGTCCTCATGCCTGCCAGGCAAGTGCCGTAACCATTGAGCCACTGCTCTAGCCCCAGCACAATTTGTTCTATATATTACTGTATTATATATTTAACTGCCTGTTGCTAGAGAAGAGGCTTTAGAGGAGCCTGATTAAAGACTGGTCAAGGAGTTTGTCAGTGCTGTGAAGAAAACAAAGAAGCCGTGGGATAGTGAGGCCAGAGTGATGGGTGCTTTCCAGCAGACAGGTTAGTAAGGTCCTTGGGGTCAGAAATGTGGGTGATCTGAAAGATCCAGACTTTCAAATAATGCTGGGGTAGGTGTTCTGGATAGAGGGAACAGCCTGTGCAAAGGCCCTGTGGTGTTTAAGCAGCAGGGAGGAGGCTGTTGAGAGGGGTTGAGCGGAGGGGTGCGGTGCAGTGGATCATAGAGGGTTTTGTGGGATGCGGTAAGAAGGGGAGAGGCTGGGAGCAGGCACACTTTGGACCAAGGGTAAGAGGGAACTTTGCCCATTTGGAGGACCACAAGGGAATCTGTATCATTGGGAGATACTACTGGGTTTGTGTGGAAGAGTTTTCGAGGAGGGAGAGGATAGAGGGGCAGGGAGAAGTGGAGAGGGAGGGGCAGGTCCTTTTTCATCTTTCAGTCAGGGTTTCTCAATCATTTTAATGAGAGCCTCAGCCCTTGCGTAAAAATCAAGCAATAAAGGGAGGAATGCCTCTCTGGTTAACTTGAAGGAGAACTACAGAAGACGGAAAAAGAGGGTTGGTTGGGATGCAGTTGGAGCTGGATTAGCTTGGCTGGTTGCCCTTCCTATAAATATCGCCCTCCCGCTCCTGGAAATGCAGCAGTCAGGGCTGTTGTGAGCTACTGGGGAACATCCTTCCTGTTCCAATGTCCAGGAGCTGCCTGCCTGTGTACATCAGCATGCGGAGTGCCTGGAAGCTGTTGGGGGTGTGGCGGGCACAGTACAAGAAGCGGGGGATTCTGAGGGATTCTGAGCGTACTCCTTCTACCCTCAGGGGTGGCCTCACTTCTTCTGGGGGCCCAGGCTGCTCTTTGGCGTGTCTTCAGCTAAGAAATCTGCAAAAGTCATCTGCCAGCCTGCAGAAAACTAATCCTTTGTGCTGAAGGGGCTGTTGGTGTGGAGGGGAGGGGAGCTCCCTGCCAGAGCTGGGATGGTCTTCGTTGCTGGGGAGCCCTACTGCCACTGGAGTTTTTTTGGGGGAGAGGGGGAAGTGAATTGAGGGGCTAGTGTAATTTGGCAACATGTGAGTTAAAAAGCAGATGAAAACCCACGGAGTAACCAGACATTCTTTTTGCATTCAAGATCCTGCTGAATGTTGGAAGAGGAAGGAATATTTTTCTTGCTTTTTAGACATGACATCCTGCAAGGGGAAGATTTGGAACAGATGGGGGCCAGGGGAGCCTCACTGTATTAGCTTGTTTCACGTCTGCTTCCTCCCTTCCGGCTAACAAAAATGTCCCCTCCACCCTCGCCCAAGTGAAGTTAACTTAAAGGAAAAAGGGGGTGGGGAAGTCCCATGGAGTAGGAAAGTAAGGTATCAGAGGTCAGGGAGAAAAGTCCATATGGTTCCAGAAAGCACCAACTTTTCATTACAAAGAATTCCTTTAGGTTCAGAGATAGATAACTAAGTCAAAATTTCATCTTATGTTTAATGGCTCTTCCAGTAACATCTCTGCTAACGAGTGGGGAAAGAAAGGACCCCCAAGTACATATTTTCACTAGACTGTCTAGTGAAATATAAGCAGTGTTTCTGAGATGCGGGAAAGACCAAAATCTGTGATATTTTATGGGACCAACTCAGGAGCGTGAAGTTTTGATTTCTGTTTGTCAGATTGGATGTATTAGGGAAGGCTGTGAAACTGTTGGCATAAAGGGGACTGTGTGATACTTGATTGGCTGTGGCAACGTCCCTGTGGACTGTGTCCTTGGGGCAGCTACTGGCAGCTGGACAACTGGGTGGTTAGCCCCCAAATCACAGCCAGTTGGTTTTGCTGAAGGCTGTCCAGAGCTTGAGTCTCCTCCTGAATCGGGAAGGAGGCTCTGCCAGTGGAGCTGGCTGGCTGAAAGTAGCCAGGAGGGCCTGTCTGACTGCTCGCCTCTGTTGTATCTGTTCTTCAGAGAGAACTAGGATTGACCTGATGTGAAAAGGAAAGGGTGGGAAGGAAAGAACAGCTTCTCTCATTTCCTAATCATCTTTCCGTTTTTTGTGGGAACCTAGGTTAGGGTTTTTCTCTTTCTTCTTGGAAGGGGATTTTAAATCCTGGGATCAGGTGGAGGAGACAGATGGCAGAATCTCTAGCCCTTTCTGGCCAGGCTGCCCAGCTCTGGCGGCTGTTTTGGCAGGGTGTCCTGAGAGTTGGTGTACTGAGGCAACTGCAGCGTGCTACATGGAAGGGGAAGAAAAAGGTACAGGTGGCTATGTGCCCAGGATCCCCAGTTGAACACAGAAACGCACCAAAGGAACAAACTCTAATGCTCTCCCCTCCTCATCCCATGCGCTGTGTTCTGCAAGCAAGGCATTATTTATCACTGACAAGAGAGCGAAGTGGACTACGTGCCCTGCCAGGCTGTGCTCGCCCATCTCAGCTCTTTATTCTCAACTTGTAGAGCTACAGGGTAACTTGCTTCTCTCTTCCTCTCTGTTGTTAAAAATCCCCACACCATGTTGTCTGACCACCGGAAAGAAGGCTGGAAAAGTAGCAAACATTGCTAAGTCCTGTCCTATTCCGGGAATGTCCTAACCTCAGTTTAGACTTCAGAGGACATAGCAGTGGCTCCAGCAGTCCTACTCCCACAGTTCCCAATCAGACAGAACATCTCACTCATAGTGGGATCACCAGAATTAGGGGAGGAGATAAGCAACAGACATAGGACAGGACAGGGGATGTGGCTCAGAGGTAAAGCACTGGCCTACCATATGCAAGACTCTGGGTTCAATCCCTAGCACAGAAAAAAAAAAAAAAAAGAAAGAAAGAAAGAAAGAAAAAGAAAAAAGCAACAGATATAATTAGTTAATTCAGTAACTATTAATTGATGGAACCCCCGCAGTTTGGTACCCTGGGAGCATGAATGAACAAAGTCCCACCTTCTGGATGTGTAGCCTGCTCAGGTAGATACAGAGGGAGTCAGAGAACCAATGTGGTAACTGCTATGTGGTAGCTGCTGTGGGTAACCCTTTAAGGGGGACTTGGAAAGACTACCCAGAGGAAGTGATATTCGAGTTGTAAGAGTTGTTTTCTTTTCTGTCCAAGTTAGACCTGTCATGCAACACAGGCAGGCTTACTGTAAGTTACACATGCATAATGAAACCATCTTAAGTTAGGGAATGGAGTGGTCAGAAAGAAGCAATAATATATAAAAAAAAAAATCCCTTACCGTTCTCCAATTGCAACTGTAGCCCTTTTCCGAACCTGGCCCAATTTTAAACAGCCAGTCACATATATTGCACTGCTGAGCTCCTCCGATCAGAAAGAGGGGCAGTGCTTCCTTACAGGTAAATATCTGCGGACTGCCGCCCAGGTGTGCTCGCTAAGCCAGGTTCTGTTGCCCACATAATTGCCCTTCTGTCTGAAGTAAAGTTGGCCTTGCCCACCTACTTCTGATCACATGTTTGGTTTTCTTATGGCACCTCAATATTTCTAACAATTTTATTCGTAACAAACCTCACTCTTGAGTAAGAAGAGCTGACGTTGAGTATTCACTCTTCATCGGTCCTATACAGGCCTTTGATCCTGGTAGAGTTTTTATTTGGATCATTTTTCACTCTGAAAAGTGGTTGGTTTGGATGTAAATTCAGTGGGACCCTGACCAGGTTCCAAACTCTGCTCCAAGAACTCCATCATTAGAACAGCGCTGGCTCATGGGAAGTGTCCAAAACTGAGCTGTTTACTTGGTCACACAGTGGATCACATCTTATCTTTCTGACATTCCTGAAATAGATGGATTTTATTAGACATGCTTTTGGCTGCAAGTAAAAGACACCTCACCTAACAGCTATAAGCAGAAGGATTTTTATTATTGATTAAACAAGAAATCTGGGATGTCAGTCCTAAGGTGGGTGGTGGCTCACCAATGACATTAAGGACTCAGGCTATCTCTTTGGCTCCACCATCAGGGCTTGCCTACATAATTTGTGGGATCCTCTTGTTAAGTGTGCTTGCCTAGCAGGCGTGAGGTCCTGGGTTCAATTCCCGGTACCATAGAAGCAAAAACAAAAAGCAAAAAACTGTGGAATAAAATGCCATTAATGATAATAAAACTGAGGCTGGAGCAGTGGCTTTCAGCTTGCCTGGCATGTGCGAGGACGCAGGTTCAAATCCCAGCACCACATACACAACAAAGTGTTGAAGAATGAAAGCTACATGAAAAACTAAATAAAATTGATTCCTTTTCTCTCTCTCACTGTCCTTCTCTCTATATAAAAAAAAAAGATAATAAAATATAGCTTTTTACTTTCTTTTGCAGTTTCTGTTTTGCTGATCATAGAGTATTTTTATAATTGCTATTTAATATTGTCTAAGGAAAGAAAAATTAAAATGTTAAATTATCAGCATGAATTTTACCATCTATCTTTATATTTTATAATGTTGGTTTTAAAACAAATATAGGAGCATTTAACTTGTATGGAAGATTACCAAAATTTTCCTATTATATTAAAATTAGACAACATTAAAATCATCTTTAATTAGCCTTTTCTTCTAAAATGCTCAAATTTTTGTCAGGCACAGTGGTACATGCTTGTAATCCCAAATACTTGGGAGGCTAAGGCAGAAGGATTACAAGTTTAAGACTCAACAACTTAGTGAGATATTGTCTCAAAATAAAAATAAAAAGGGTTGGGATATAATTTGGTGGTAGAACACCCCTGAGTTCATTCTCAAATACAGGAGGAAGAAGAAGAAAGAAGGAAGAGGAGGAGGGTGTGGAGGAGGAGGAAGTCAAATTTATCTATCAAAAGTGGAAGGCTGGACCACTGAAGGACTGACCCGCCACCTTTTCAAAATCAAAAAATTAGCTCCAACCAATAAAGCTAAGGTACATCAGCCTTACGTAAAACTCCTCCCCCTGCTGGCTTAGAAACCCACCGCTTCTTCTCTTCTTTCTCTTGCTTTTCTGCTGCTTCTTCAATAAAGATCTGGAACGGAAAAAAAAAAGTGGAAGACTGGGCTGGGCTCAGTGCACTTGCCTTTCAAACCAGCAATTTGAGAGGCTGAAGCAGGAGGATCACAGGTTCAAAGCCAGGCTCAGCAACTTAGAGACACCCTAAGCAACTCAGAGAGACCCTGTTCCAAAATAAACATATAAAAAGGGCTGGGGATTTGGCTCAGAAGTTAAATGCCCCTGGGTTCAATCCTTGGTA
>PVKS010000793.1:126190-154412 GCA_004027875.1 Aplodontia rufa | reverse complement strand
TGTGCATGCACAAATAAGGAAAAACAAATTCTACTATTAGATATAATTGTTACGCACCAATACACAATGATATGAAGGGCTGCTAGTGTAATGGTACACACTGGTAATCTCAGCTACTTGGGAGGGTTAAGGCAGCAGGATTGCAGATTTGAAGTCAATCTGGGCAACTCAGGAAGACCCCGGTGTAGCTCAGTGCTTGAGTGCTTGCCTAGCATGTGCCAGTCCCTGGGTTTAATCTTCAGTACTGAGAGGATTGAAAGGTTAATATAATTTATAATTAATGTTAGCATCTTAATCAAAGTTGTTGTTTAAAAATGTCATTCAAATATTTGAAAATTAAATCTTAGTTTTATTTAAAACTAAGAAATATTTAATATCTGAAATTCCAGTGTTCAACGTCCACTTAATTTCCAAAGTAAGCGATTAGCATTATGCATCTTGAAAGCTGTATTTCATGAATATATGCTTGTCATGTATGTGTGAGATGTACATCTCCGTATAGATATGCAATCTGATGCAATTTTGTGAAATGTTCCTCAGCTATCAGTGCCACTGTTGCTGATTTAGTAGCACTGAGCTGTGAGTACCTCTGGAATCATAAATGGGAATTAAAGCAAGAGCATGGATAGTTGGTGCTCCTTGGTTTTCTAAACTTCGTTGCGCAAGAATCCATTGCATTTGTGCTGGGAGGAAGGCTTTGACAAGCCTGAGGGCTTCTGACCCTCAAAGGTTCGCCAAATCACTGCAGTGCTGGTCTCTCCTGTTGGCAGCCACCTCATTTGGAAGCAGCTACCTTTGTTTTGAGAACATAGGGCAAGAGGTGTGAGTGTTTCTCCAAGGCCTGGATGGCACATGAGGTGTTAGTCATGAATGTGGATATTGAGGATTATAGGTCATGCTGTGTGACACTCAATGACAAAGGTGCCCATGTGTTCTTTATCTTTTACTCTGTGTTTGTGATAGGTGTGACCCTCTAAAGCATAAGGCCTAGGGCATGGTCCTCACTTGCTTGGTTCTAAGGACAGTACTGTTTTTCCAGAAATCTTCAGTAGACTTCCTCTAAAATCTCATTGGCCAAAATTAATTACTGACAAAAAGAAGATTGGTTTCTGTAACTTATCTGTACCAATCATATTTCATTTCCTGGAATGAGCTACTTAACAAAATTGGGACTCTGTTAATGAGAAAGAGGGTAATGGTTGGGTAGTCAATGGTGATGTCCCCACAATTATTATTCCTTTTTTTTTTTTTTTGGCGGTATTGGTGATTGAACCCAGGGTTCCTTTATCCCTGAGCTATATCCCCAATCCTTTTCTTTCCTCTTTTGAGACAGTATCTCACTAAACTGCCCGGATTGGTTTAGCCTCCCAGAGTTTCTGGGATTATAGGCGTATGCCACCGTGCTCAGCAGTTTCTATTTTTCTGAAGGGGAATTTGCAGCTTAGAAAGGTTGAAGCCATACACCTAGGAGGTGACGGAACTGTGGTTTGAACTCAGGCAGCCTGAATACACCCTTCTTTCTGCTTACTGTGGCTGATGGATCTGGAATGTCCCTCAAAGGTTCATGTGTCAAAGGCTTGTTTCCCCAATGTAGCAATTTTCAGAAGTTGGACCTTTGGGAAGGGATTGGATCATGAGGGCTTTAATCTTATCAATGGAGTAATTCATTGATGAATTCATAATCTGAATGGACTATTGGGAGATGGTAGAAACTGTAGGTTGTGGGACCTAGTTGAAGGGAATGGATCTTTGGGGGTGTGTCCTTGGGGACTCTATCTTGTCCCCAGCCCCTTCTGCTCTCTTTGCTTCCTGGCCAACATGAGCAGCTCTGTTCTATCACATGTTTTCCACCAAGATGCTCTGTCTCACCATAGGCCCATAGCAAAGGAGCCAGCCAACCATGGACTGAAACCTCTGAAACCATGACCCAAAGGAAATCTTTTCTCCCTTGAACTGTTTTTCTCAGGTATTTTGTCAAGGTGATGAAAAACTCACTAACACAACTGATGAATAGGAGGAGTTAGCTCCATTGAGGAGTGAGGAAATAAAGAGGTGGGAAACACAGGAGAATTCCAGGTAGTGGAAATAGCAGGTGCAGGAGCCTGGAGGAGACAAGAGATGGTATGGTGTAGTTGAGCATTGAGGGATACTGACTGAATCCTGAGAATATTGTATGAGGGGAAATTTGGCAGGGTTGGGGGGAAGCTGGTTTGCAGCACAAGGCCTTGGAACCCCTTTACAAGGAAATGAAGCCTACAGAGAAAACTGAGGAGAACCTCAAATAGGAGACACCAGGGGAATTGGGTGCCACTAAAGCCATGAAAGGAGTGTTTGGAGAAGGAGGGAAACATAAGGTCTAAGAGGTGAGTACCAAGAAGGTCATTGGGCTAGGGCTGTCAGATGGTGCTGGGTTCCTTTCCTAGCACTGCCAAAAAGAAGATCATGCTGGCCTTGAACTTGCAATCTGCCTGCCTTAGCCTCCCTAGCTGCTAGAATTACAAGTATGTACCACCACATCTGGTATATATATTTTAATATGAGAAGACAGGAGCATGTTTAATAGCTGATGAAAAGTAGACTTCTGGTAGACCAGAAGCTAAAGCTGCAGAGACAAGGTAGATGATGAACAGTGAGTGCAAGGACCCTAGGAGGCAGGAAGAGTGTGGGATCCAGGGTTCAGATGGAGATGGGACTCCCGTTAGGACAAATGGGGAGGAGGACCGGGCAAGGGTGTTGGGAGGTGGGAGACTGTGGGACTGGAAGTTGAGGTGCCTCCCTTTGGATGGTTTGTTTCCTCTGTAAAAAGTCCAGAAGAGCAGGGCTGGTATGTTTAGGAAAGTTGAATTTGAATTATCCCTGTGCAGACAGGAGTGGGGAGCGTGTCTGAGTTCATGAATGTGCAACCTGAGCATTCCCACATTTAGAAGGGCTTTGTGCTTTGTTTAACGTGCTGTTGTTGTGTCTTGAACTTCACTAATTTTTTTAAACATTTTCTCTCTCTCTCTCTCTCTTTTTTTTTTTTTTTTTTTTTGTCCAGTATTGACGATTAAACTCGGGTCCTTATACATATGAGTCAAGTGCTCTACCACTTAGCTACATTCCTGGCCCTTTAAAAAATTTTCTATTTTGAAGCAGGGTCTGGTCAAATTGGACTTGAACTTGTGGTTCTCCTGCCTCGGTCTCTTGAGTAGCAGGCATTATAGGCATGCATCACTTGCCTGTCTTCATTTTTTTTATTATTATGTTATTGCAAGCATATCCCATGCAATATTTGGGGTATACTTAGGTTAAAAATCATTCATTATGTATCTAAAATTCAGATTTAACTGGGTATCCCATATTTTATCTGGCAGTTCTAATGGCCTTGCAAATTGTGTACAGTGCTGCTGGAGAGACAGGGGGATTATAAAGTAGCACCCCAGGCCCAGGGTGTTTCCTCTGTGAAGCGTGCTAGAGTGGGAGATGGCTTATGCAGGCTGGATGGTTGTGGCTCTGGTTTGTGAGGTTGGACACAGCTACCTGAACGCCCGTGCAGAAAAGGCAGATGGTCAAGATAAATGGGTGTGCTCAAAAAGCTCACTCTCTTCCCATGGTTGGAGAGGCCCTGTGTTCCCTCTTGCCCTGGCCGCTCATGGCAGCCCTCTGCTCTGTTTGCTTTTCCTCAAACACTGCTTGCCACTGCAGGCTTTGGGACCTCTCCTCTGGCAGTTCCCTCCACCTGGAGTGTTCCTCATGGTATCCCCAAGGCTCATGCCCCTGAGGCTTCCTCTGACCACCTTCTAAGAACAGTGCCCCCATTCTCTGTCCTGCTCTATTTTTCTCATGTCACTTCTCATCACCTGACAGATTATGTTTATTTATTTTTCTGTCTCTTCCTATTAAAATGAAAGCACCATGAGAACAAGGACTTTGTCTTGCTCACTGATGTAACCCCTGGTTCTACGCATACAGGGGAAACAAATATCCGTTGGGCTAATATATAAAATAATGATCCATTTGAAGTACCCTATAAGGGGCTGGAGCTCAGCGATTATGGCACTTGCCTGGCATGCATGAGTACCAGGGTCTGAACCCCAGCACCATGTACACAATGAAGTGTTGGAGAAACAAGGCCACATGAAAAAATAAATAAAATTGATTCTTTCTCTCTTCTCCCTCTCTCTCTCCCCTCTCTTTAAAGAATGAATCAATTTTATCTAGATTTTCATTGACTTTTATTGCTCCGGCACTTCATTGTATATGTGGTGCTGGAGTTTGAATCCTCACACATGCCAAACAAGTGCCACAACTGCTGAGCCACTGGTCCCGCCTCAATCTCTCTCTCTCTTAAAAAAATAAATAATAAACAAATGAAATAAAGTACCCTATGAATATCTTTGATGAAGCTTTTGTAGGTAGACTTTTAAAATCTTGGTATATATATCAGTGCTGCTCAGAAATAAAGGAACATCTATATACAAACATAGAGGAATCCCAGATGTACTCTGTGAAGTAAAAGAAGCCAGAGTCCACTGAATGACTCTTACTCTAAGGACACACAATACCATTGTGGTTTCCAGGAGATGGGGATTGGGGATGAGTTGATAACTAAGAGCAAAAAGGAATTTTTTGAAGTGATGGAAATATTCTTGACTCTGGTGATGGTTTTTTAGTATTTATTTTTTTACTAAAATTTATAGAACTCTTTACTGAAAAGAGTAACTTTTTTTTGGTACTGAGGATTGAACGCAGGGCCACTTTGACATTGAGCTACATTGCCAGCCCCTTACCCCCGTTTTTTTTTTTTTTTTTTTTTTAACAAGGTCTTGCCAAGTTGCCCAGGCTGGCCTTGAACTTCAAATTCTCCTGCCTCAGCCTCCAGAGCAGCTGGGATTACAGAAGTATGCCACCACACCTGGCTCTGACCCATATAGTTTTGATTGAAAAGTTAGACCTTCTTAACCTACGAAATGATAGAAAAGTAGATTAGAATGAATGAGTGGTGAAAGACACTCATCTGTTTATTTTTAGAGTGAGAGCAGGGACAGAGGGTTAGGGCTAAAGAGGAATGTGGGACCCTGAAGGGTGGACTAGCAGGTATAGCCTAGGCCAAATGCAGCTGAGGATGTCAGGTCCCCAACCCCCTCCCAGCTGTGAGTCACAAGCCGTAACTGAAGAGGGCCTGGCGTCAACAGGCTTGGAGAGAGCTCATCTGAAATCCAGCTCTGGGCTCCTACTCGGATTCTGAGTGTGACTTCCTGAGCCTCACTTTCTCTTTCATAAAACCAGAGTGCTTATAACTGCCTGCCCATCTTACAGTTTGTGTGAGGCTCACAGAATCCGTCACATGCATCTCTGAAACCCCTATGAACACCATCAGCCCTCCATATCTACATGTGGCCAGATGAACACAAACTCCTTAAAGATACACAGATCTTCCTCAGTCAAAAGGAAGCCTTAAATATGTGTTCTGTGGACAGCTCTGCTCATTCCTGAGGGGTTGCAAGTGAGAATGTCAAAGTTTTCTTAAGGGGCATCAGGGTGGGGGCAGTCTCTGGCCTAGGGCAGGTTTCTGGCTGGAGTTGTTAGTTAAATGTCTTCTCCTTATTGGAAATACAGAAAAAAATATGGTTTTTTTTCTTTCAAAAAATAATGCAGTTTTTTTCTTAATTTAAAATAATCATATATCTGTTTAAGAATTTTGAAAATATAGAAAAATGCATAGAAATAAAAACCACCAATGATCATACAACTTCCAGAGAGATAACACTGGTAATATTTTTGTGTCTCCTTCTAGTATGTATCTCATCGTACCCCCACCCTCCCACATATGAGAGATAGCCTACAAAAAAAAGCTTTTGATTCTTCTGTACATAAAGCTTCAGTATCTGTTCTTTGCTTACTATATAATATAAACATTTTTCTATATCTTTGCCTTTTTAAAAAATTTCTTTTGGTACCAAGGTTTGAATCCAGGAGCATTCTACCTGTGAATTATAGCCACAACACTCTTAAAATTTTTTATTTTGAGATAGGGTCTTGCTTAGTTTCCCAGACTGGCCTCGAACTTGCAATCTTCCAGCCTTAGCCTCCCAAGTAGTTGGGACTACAGGTGTGCACCACCTCACCCAACCCTATATCTTTCTTTTTGTGTAGCTTGATTTCTCATTGTTATATAACAGTTTTGACTGTTCTATTGTATACGATGTATCCTAGAAGACTGTTTCCAATATTTTAGAATTGTAAAATAATAATTGTGGTTAAATCCTTAAAGATATACCTTCATGCACACTCTCGAATAGTTTTGTAGAACAGAGCTTTACAATGTGGAATTAATGGCTGAAGTGGGATGTGTATATAATACTTTTTGTGGTCATCTGGCTAAACTGGACCTAGAGAAGTCATGCTAATCCACCCTGTTAATGTGGTGCATGTAGGTGTGTCAGAGCTCTCTGAATCCCAGCCCTTGCTATGCGTTACTGGATTTTGAGTATCTTGCCAACTGATATGTAGAAAAATCTATCTCATTTTTATTTTAATAAGGCCTTTTTCTAGTCAGGTGCAGTGTACATGCCTACAGTCCCAGCTACTTTGGAGGTTGAGGCATGAGGAACATAAGTTCAAGGCCAACTTGAGCAAGTTAGTGCGGCCCTGTCTCAAAATAAAATAAAAAGGACTGGAGATACAGCTCAGTGGCAGAGCACTTGTGTAGCATGCTGGAGGACCGGGGCTTGACTCCCAGTACTGAAAAAATGTTTTTTTAAATATATCTTTTTTCTGACTGCTAGTAATGTCGAACACTTCTTCCAAATTATTAATAGCTATTTGTTTATATGAACTCCTTTTCATACCCTTTATTCCTATTGGGGTGTTTGTATCCTTCTTACTGATTTATGCACACTTTGTTTATTGTAAAAAAGAAAAAAATAATTAACCCTTAATCCTTATCAGAGCCATAATTTTTTTTTCTTCTTTTCTGACATAGGGTCCCACTATGTTGCCCAGCCTGGTCTTGATCTCCTGGACTCAAGTGATCCTCACTCAGTCTTTGAGTAGCTGGGACTATAGATGAGTACCACTACCACCAGTTCAATACTTTTTTAAATTTTTTTTTATTTAAAGAGTTGGGGGAGGGGGCTGGAGCGGTGGCTCAGCAGTTATAGCACTTGCCCGGCATGCGGCATGCATGAGTACATGGGTTCAAACCCCAGCCCCGAATACACAACTGAGTGTCAAAGCAACGAAAGCCATGTGAAAAACTCAATAAAAATTGATTCTGCCTCTCTCTCTCTATCTCACTGTCTTTCTCTCTCTAAAGAGAGAGGGGGGGACAGTGAGAGAGAAAGAGAGAATCAATTTTATTTAGTTTTTCATGTGGTTTTCATTGCTCCGACGCTTAGTTACATACATAATGATGGATTTTGAACTTGCATCCTCGTGCATGCCAGGCAGGTGCTGAGCCACTGCTCCAGCCCCAGTTCAATCCTTTTTTTTTTTTTTTTTTTAAAGAGAAAAGGACAGTGAGAGAGAGAGAGAAAGAGAGAGACAGAGACAGAGACAGACAGACACAGAGAATCAATTTTTATTGAGTTTTTCACATGGATTTCATTGCTCTGACACTTAGTTGTGTACATGGGTTCTGGGATTTGAACCCGTGTACTTGTGCATGCCAGGCAAGCGCTGTAACTGCTCTAGCTCCCCCAGTTCAATACATTTTTAATAATAAGATGAAATATTTTGATAATGGATTTTTTATTGACAGTGGAGGCCTGGATTCTAGATGAAAAAAATTTAAGCTGATTACCCTGCTACTCAAACATAATTCCAGAAACATGTAGTATCTTGGTATTTAGGAATGCCTGAGAGTGCACCCGGGCCATTACCTTTGTTTAATGGATGGGTTATCGGCAGCGCAGATCGGGGTAGCTCACCCAGCCTGCAGAGCTGCTTACAGGCAGAACTATGGTGGGAGTCTGGTGGCACATGTGTGTGCAGAAGCACTGCTTGTCATTGTCTGGGACTTCTGTCTCCTCTCCCAGGATTCCTTCTCAACACTCCCTGGAGGCATCCGGTGCACTGTGATTCTACTAAAAAGCAAAATCTGTTTGAAAGCTGTATTGCAGGTTTTTCCAGAACTTCCAGTTTTTCAGAATCCACCTGCTTCCCTTGCCCCTAGCAATTACCATTCGAATTTCCCAATCTGCAGCTTCCTTTGTACCAGGCAGTCACTAGGTCCAAAAGGACCTTCTGCTGGGGATGTGGTTCCTTGGATAGAGCTCTTCCTTTCACCTCAGGGCTGGCTCCCCAAACAGCACCTTCTGTACAAAGTAACACCAGGTCAGTTAGGATGTGGACTCTAAACTTTCTCAGAAGTTCTTTCATTTGAATATGTTCATGCATTCATACCTTCTCCCCCCTCCTACTCGCTCTTGAAATAATGAAGTTAAAGGATTAGGTTGCTAAATTTAGTTCTTGCTGATGCACTGGCCTCTTGCTCCCAGTCCCCTGCGTCCCTGTGTTTTCTTTTAGCTTCACTTTTTTTGCCGGCAGAACACATCACATCCTACATAAATAATATTTAGCTCTGAGGCCTTTCCAGATGGGGAATGTGTTCCTGTGTTCTCATAGCTGTGTTCTCTGTGTGCATGAAGCTAGGGGCTGGCAGCCACTGGGGCAGGTATGGGAGCTGGCAGAGAGCCACAGTGGTGGTAAAACCACTGCAGTCTGTCTTATTGCTTCTGGTGGGGAGAAGAGGAAGGTGGCTATTACACGGAGGGAGGATGTTAGACTGGGATTTGAATGGAGAATTTTCAGGCAGGGTAGGACCCCCTACTTGAAGCAAGCCTGGGTATTGTTAAATAAGAAATTATTCTGACACTTGTTAAAATGTTAGGGAACACTTTGTTCAAGATCATCACAAAAGGGTTATTTCAGGAGAGAGATTGGGTTCAACTCCAATTACAGCAAAAACAGCTGGGTACTGAGAGCCAAGGAGCAGAGTGAAAGTGGTTAGTGGATGCAAAGTGACTGAGAGGAGAGAGACCTCAAAAGTAGGGTGATTCTTGTTGGGAGTGGTGGCACATGCCAGCGGCTTGGGAGGCTGAAGCAGGAGGATTGCAAGTTCAAAGCCAGCCTCAGCAACTTAGCAAAGACCCTAAGCAACTTAGCAAGACCCTGTCTCAAAATAAAATATAAAAAGGGCTGGGGATAGATGGCTGAGCCGCTTAGGCTCAGCAGTAGAGTGCTTGCCTGGGGTGCATGACAGCCTGGGTTCCCCAGCAACACATACACAACTAAGTGTGGGAAAAACAAAAAACGGATTAAAACATTTTTTAAAAAAAGGACTCACTCTTTCTCTTTTTCTCTCTCTTTATAAAAAGAGGGGGGCAGGCTGGGGATGTGGCTCAGGGGTTAAATGCTTCTGGGTTCAATCCCCAGTACCAGAAAAAAAAAAAAGTAGGGGAATTCTTACTAAATGAAACTAACAAGAATTCTTTCTAAAAGCAGACCAAAGACTCACACATCAAAGACAGGGATGAAAAATTAATCAGATTTCCAGTGCAGGGCTGCCTCTAAATTGGCTTAGTACGGTTTTCGCTGAGACTGGGTGATGTAGGCCTCTCAAGACAAGAGGAATCTGGAAGGCCAGGGCTGAGGCCTACCTGAGGAGGGGTCTCAGAAAAGCCTGACTAAAGTTTGGTCAAGGAGAGTCTTTGTCAGTGCCTCCTTTTGTTCAAAGGAAGACGATGAATTCTTCTGTCCTCTTAATACGGTTCATTTCTTATTTGGTCACCTTTTTTGTTCATTAGAGGGCTGAAACATCTGCTGAGGCTTGGCGGAGGAGGATCTTTGCTGGAGGGGGAGAATCAGCAGATGTTCAAATGAGGGGGATTGCTGTGGTTTGGCCTATCTATTAAAGGCTTGATCCCCAAGATGGCACTGTGGGGAGGTGGTGGAAACTTCAGGAGGTCAGAGGTTACTGGGGGCAGGCTCTCCAAGGGGATGGTGGGCCTGGTTTTGTAGACCCTGCCCTCCAGGGACAGCATGCCCACCCTGTGAGCCACTGGCTGCCATGACCTCAGCCCCTCCTTGCAAGGATTAAGTGCTGATGTGTATAAAACTCTTAGCCCAACACATCACCTGTATCTGGTGCCCCTATTTTAACTTTGGCTTATTAATTTTTCGATTCAGATACTGTATTTTGTCTCTTTTGGGGACCACTGGGGACTGAACCCAGGGACTCACACATGCCAGGCAAGTGCTCTAACACTGAGCTGCATCCCTAGCCCTTTTTCTTTTATTAGAGATGGTCTTGCTAAGTTGCCCAGGCTGGCCTCAAACTTGAGCTCCTCCTGCCTCAGCCTCCTGAGTTGCTGGGGTTATAGGAGTGTGCCACTACACTTGGGTTCAGGCACTATTTTAGGTCCCCATCCTCAAGGTGGTCACTTTCTAGTGGGGAAGGCAGAAGAACCTGTGAACAGATAGCTTTTTTTTTTTTTTTAAGAGAGAGGAACAGCGAGAGAGAGAGAAAGAGAGAATCAATTTTATTTAGTTTTTCATGTGGCCCTTGTTATTCTGAGACTTCATTGTGTACATGGGTGCTGGGGTTTGAACTCGCGTACTCACACATGCAAGGCAAGCTCCGTAACCGCTAAGCCACTGCTCCAGCCCCGCAGATAGCTTTGATTGCAGTATTAGAAGCACAACAAAGCACTGAAGGTGACAGAGAAGTCCTTTTTCTTGTGAGCAGAGACCCTAGTGAAGTGAGTTTGTCAACCGTGAGAATGTGGGAGGGGCATCCAGGCCGAAGCTCCAAGATGGGATGGCATCTGTAGGGAGAAAACCCTCCCATGTGAGCAGGACACGAGGCCAGGGTGGAAGCTGTCGGATCACACGGGGCCAGCCATGTTCCTTTCCAAGTAATTATTTCTGGGTTCTGCCAGGCAGGGTTAGCTGCTCACTTCCCTGTGCAGTTCTGCATCACACGTGCCCTGAGCCACTGCAGCAGTGGTCATACTGCATTAGGACTGTTAGTCTGCTTCATTGCCACTCTGTGAGCTCTTTGGGCCAGGGACCACATCGAGTTTGCTTATATTAGCAGCTAGTGTGTGGTACGTGCTGCACACGCTTGTGGATGTGCGTTTGGCACTGGGAATTGAACCCTGGGGCGCTCTACCACTGAGCTGCATCCCCAAGCCCTTTTTGTGTTTTATTTTGAAATAGGGTCTCACTAAGTTGTCCACGCTGACCTAAACGTTCAATCCTGTTCAGCCTTCCGAGTAGCTAGGATTACAGGTGTGCACCACCACACCTGGCTGGTGTGTCACACTTTAAACATGCATCTTAGTGACAATAAGTCGAGACAATTGGGAGGAGGTGTAAGTATTTCATATTTGGTACCAGTGTGATGGTATTTTATATTTCAACTCATTTCAGTTATTATAAAAGCTCCCCTGCCCAAGGTGTTGTCCCCATTTTACAGTGAAGAAATAAACCCTAGAGGCTGCCTGTGCCCCAAGGACATACAGCTAGGAACTCACTGGGTTGGGACTGGAAGCCAGGAATTTCAGAACCAGGCTTTCTCTGACAGAGCTGGAGCCTGGTGCATGGAGCTACTTAGGGGAGGGGTTGCTAGGCCAGCCCTTCTTGGGGTGGTGTCTTTACTGCCAAGGGTCTTGGCATCATTTGGCCCTCTTGTCCCCAAGGGGTCACCAGGCATCTCTGCCTGTGGTGTAGCGTCCTGTGGAGGCGGAGGGGCTGTCCCTCAGAACTCCTCACAGCTTCAGTACTCCACAAATGGAAAAGTGGCACTTAAAACAAATTTATTCAGGTGGGAGCTGTGTGAGACATGAAAATAAGGCTTTTGAGCTGCTGCACATAAACTTGAGTGTCAATGAAAAGCTTTTTATTTGGTTTCCGAGCCAGACTTTGAGAAGCCAGTGGGCCGTGCGGTCTGGAAGCACGTTATGGGCAGTGGGTCGGAACAGGGGCCACTTTGGTGAGGAGGGAGAATCACTCTGGCGGAGCTGGAACGGCCAAGAGGCTGGGATGTCAATAAACACAGGCGGGACACAGAAAGCCTTTTCCGAAAAAATGGAAGGCAAAGCTCTCTCCCTGCACATTTGAGAAGGAAAATGCTTGAGGTAACCCGTGTTGGCAGCTTTTATAGCTTCCTCTCGGTAATGTGCCGGGCAGACCCCGAACAGGCCCGTGTTATTTCATTCCCTTGTAATGGGCCGAGTGGCCCAGGGGCAGCTCTCCAGCAACGCTTGCTGGGGCTCTGCCCATGTGAGGGAGGGATGGCCTGGGTCCTGGGGCAGCAAGAGCAGACAGCCCTGCTGACTGCTAGGCAAACCACCGGGAAGGGGGCCGAGGGGGCGACAGGATTCCCGGCTTCCCCTGGATGCTTGTTTGGCTTGTCACAGCCCTTAAACGCAAGGTCCCTTTATGGCTGGTGCCAATGAGGGAGGGGGCAGGCAGCCTCCCTGGGAAGGAAGGCACGAGTCCATGCTGTCTGCACATTGCTGGTTGCGAGCGGTAGGAACCTTTGTGTGAGGAACCCACAGACAGGCCTTTGTGCCCTTGGCTGCCTGCTGGGGCACTTTCCACAGCTAGATTTAGCCTGCATTTGCACCTGCTTCCCCTCAATATGTACACATGCATGTGAAGATTGAAATGGGGTTATGTATATGGTCATAAATATACATCCAGTGTTAGGGACCTGCTTGGGCACATTATGCAATATTTTTTGAGAGCGATGGCGTAGAGGAGCCAACTCACTGCATTGAGACTCTAGCCAGGCTCGGAAAAGTTTCTGTTAGGTGAGAGTACGATAGACTGTTTTACATTTTCCTTATTCACTCACCTGTTTTCTCCTAGATAGTGTATGGAAACTTCTAAGAATTTTTAAATATTTTCAGTCCTCAGAATTTCAGGGTTTTATTTTTTATTTTTTTACTTTAATTTTTTCCCCTTGTACCATGAATTGAACCCAGGGGTCCTTCCACTGAGCCACATCCTCAGCTTTTTTTTTTTTTTTTGACAGTGTCTTACTAAGTTGCTGAGGCTGACTTTGAACTTGCAATCCTCCTACCTCAGCCTCCTGAGCTGCTGGGATTACAGGCCAGGGTTGTTTTTCTACCCATGTTTACTGTGAAAAAAATTAGAAAATATCAGCAAAAATAAGAAGATAAAAGTCCTCTGTAATCCCATCATCCAGGATCATTGCTGCTGCTGTTTTAGTGTCTGAACACTTCTTTAGGTTCCTTCCTAGTAAGTATATATTAATGTAAAATAAGATTGTAATATTTGGTAGCTAACATTTGAATGTTGCTGTTTAATAGCACTTTACATTTGTACTCATTTGATCCTTAACAATTCAATGATTTTTTAGAAAATTAAACCAACTGTACAAATGGGAAAGCAGAGTCCCAAAATGACAAGGTGCTTTGCTTAAGTTGGCATAGGTAAGTGTCCAAGCCAGGGTTTGAACCCAGGTACTTGGGTCCAGAGCCCATGCTTTTAGGCACTCACTGACTTACAGAATAGGATAAAACTATCCAAATCACTTTGTAACTTGCTTTCTACTTAATACTGTATATTCCGAAGCCGGGTATGTTGGCATATGCCCGTAACCCCAGCTGCTTAGGAGGCTGAGGCAGGAGAATCATGAGTTCAAGGACAGCCTGGGCAACTTAGCAAGATACTGTGTCAAAATAAAATAAAAAGGGCTGGGTGTGTACCTCTGTGTTTGCCTAGCAGATGTAAGGTCCTGTGTTAAACCTGTAGTACTGCAAAAAGAAAAAAGAAAAGAAAGCTCTGTTACGAATTCCTTTCCATATCAAAGCCTTAGGTCTAGAACATCCTTTAAAATGGCTCTGGTGGCTGAGAATACAACTCAGTGGTAGAGTTAAGCCTAGCGTGCACAAGGCTCTGGATTCATCCCCAGCACTGCAAAAAAGACAGAAAAAAGGGAAATGGCTCTGTTGAGACACAGAGTGGAATGCTACAATGTCATTTGCTTCTGTGGCCATCTTGGGTAATAATAATTTTTTTTTTAAGAGAGAGGGACAGTGAGAGAGAGAGAGAGAAAGAGAGTATCATTTTTTTTTAGTTTTTCATGTGACTTCCGTTGCTCCAACACTTCGTTTTGTTCGTGGTGCTGGGGTTTGAACCTGCATCCTCGTGCATGCTAGGCAAGCGCCGCAACCACTGAGCCACCACTCCAGCCCCAATAAATATTAAAAAAAAAAAAAAAAAAAGCAAACATATAGTCTGTGCACCTGGTACTACGCAAAAAGTTATACGCATGTTATCTGATTTAATCCTCGTAACTCTGTGTGTCACAGGGCAACAAGTTAGGGAAGGGGAGGGAAGTTTCCTAGGGAATCTTAGATTTTTGACCTTATCTTCAATAAAATTATATGTGTAATAATATTTTTGTGTGTTTGCTATTTTTTTAAACAACTTGTTATTTTAAAATAGTTTGACTCACAGGAAGTTGCAAAAATAGTACAGAGAATTCCTGTGTCCCCTTTGCCCATCTTCCCCCAGTGATATCTCAAAAAACCGTAAAACACTGTCAGAACCAGGAAACGGGCATTAATATTTCCTTATAGCTCAGGTTTTATATTTTTTGTTAATGTTAAAAAAATTTTTAAGCACTTAAAATATGTCATGCTTATGTCGTTCTGTGTACAGGAGCCTCTAAGTGTAGGTGCTTCAGTCCTCTTTTCCTGGCCTCTGAGAAGTAAATGCCATTATTAGTGCCCTTCAACAGGAGAAAGATTAGGAGTCTAGAGAGGCTGAGTTGTGTGCAGTTACGCAGCTCTGGTACTCTTCTGAGCTGGACTTTCCCTTCTGGTGCTAAAATTCCCGCTTCAAAGGCTCATGACCCCAGGCCCCTCTCTTGATCAGTTGCGGCTGAGGCTGAGTCTCTTCTATGCTGGAGGATGCTGGGGCCAGAGAAGACCCCAGAGAGCAGGCATGTAGCCCAGCCCCTTATTCAGTAGAGGGGACTTGGCCAGCTCAGAGGCCATCTGCTCTGCCTGTGATGGCCCAGCCCTGGGCTCCAGGCCACATCCTCCCAGCAATCCTCTGCCTCCTCTTCTTGGTTGCCTTCTTCCCACTCTTTTCCAGTACCTTTCCCCCCACGTTTGCCAGTCTGCCAGGCCAGCCACCTTGCTGTGCATTTGCTCATGTCCCTTTGACAGGGAGCCAGGGCAGTGTTGGGCTTGGCCTGAGCCTTTGAACTTCACCTTCAGGTGCTTCTCTTGTCTTCCTGTTCTGTACCTCAGGGCCAGTGGCTAAGGCAAAGAGAAAAAAGGAAAGGCCATACATGCAGGGAGGATTCAGGACAATATTTTTTTCTGAAGTCCTATCTAGAAACAGAGATATTTTAACCTCCACTCCTGTCATTTTCATCTCCTCCCAGTCAGTCCCACTCTTGGTCCTTGTCAGCCCTGTCCCCTGAAGCAGAATAAGGCCACTCCCCTTGTCTCCCCAGCCACAGCTGTGTGTGATAGGTGGGATTTAATGCTCCTGTATCTTTAAGAAGTCAGGGCCCTATCTAGTTAACCGCTAGCTCTGTTCACACTTTTATAGGATTTTGTGCATGGAAATGTGGGAGTAGAGATGTGTTTTTCCAGACCCCCACCACCCACTTCAGAAACACCAGATGTGCCTGCCACTCCTAGTTGACCTGACAGCTGTGTGTGTGTGTGTGTGTGTGTGTGTGTTTATGACCGAGAGCAAGCACCTGTGGCCTGCATGTACCTCCTGAACTGTTGGAGCCAAGCTCTTGCTTGCTGAACCTAATGACTACTTTTGGTGGAGAAGTGACCCAGGAGCCAGGGGCTGCACCTATTATGGGCCAGAGTTGGGGTTGATTAATTCACAGGAGTGACATCTGAAATGCCGCCAGCATTGGTCTGTGAATTAGGGGTTGCTAAATGGCATCGCCACCCCTAACCTCATTACGTGCTAGCTCCTGTCCCCTGCCATCCTCTGAGGATGCAGAGAGACTGTGTTTCCTCACAGGAAGCCCCTGAGGCCTGGGAGGAGGGGGAGGAGAAAGGATTAACTTGATTCCCTGGACCTGTATTTCCTTTGCTCTCACAAAGCTCAGGCCACAGTAGAGATCCCTGGTACGCAGGGGTGAACAGCTACCCTCCCTAAACATATGGATGGGATGTGAAGAGAACATTCCAAGCCAACAGGAGACAGCTACCTGCTAAAAGTTCTTTCCAAAGGACAGCTAAATGAAGAAAATGTCAGCAATTCAGTTGTTCTAGTTTAAGAAGATACCAGCAATTTAATATTCATTTTCAACTTTATATCTGTTATTGTACAATGCAAAAGTCTTATTGACTTGGTCTCTGCTCTGAAGGATAGTCTATAGCTGCCAGCAGCCCCTGGGAGCCTTAGAAATGCCTAATCCCAGCAGGATTGCAAGTTCAAAGCAAACCTCAGCAATTTAGCAACTTAGTGAGATCCTCTCTCAAAATTAAAAAAATAAAAATAAAGAAGAAGAAGAAGGCCTGGCAATGTGGCTTAGTGGTTGAACACCCAGGTTCAATCCCTGGTACCAAAATAAAAAAAAAAAAGAGAGAGAGAATTCCAGGTCCTGCCCCAAATTACCAGATCACACTGGAGTTTGAGAAACACTGATCCACTTCAAATGTTCTGTTCTTCTTCCTCTACCCATGGTAGACCTCAATTGCTGATCAGAAACTTTTGCATTAACTCTATAGTTGACTTGGTATATAGAATGAAATCTTTTTGTCATCTCTGTTGTAGCAAGGGATAATTAAATAAATAATAATTACAGTGCAGTGTAATAAATGAGATCTATAAAATATAGGTCGGAGATAGTGAGAGGAAGAATTAGCTCTTTTGGTGGAAAGTTGTTATAGGTTGAATTGTGTCTCCCTAGACGGGGAGATCCTCTCTCTTGACCCTTGGTGTCCCAGCATGTGGCCTTGTTTGGAAATAGGGTCATTGCAAATGGAACTGGTTAAGTTGAAGTCACACAGAGCTGGGTGTGGTGGCGTACACCTGTAATCCCAGTGTTCAGGAGGCAGAGGCTGGAGGGTTGCCAGTTCCAGGCCAGCCTGGGCAATTCAGTGAGACCTTCTCTCTCTCTCTCTCAAAAAGAAAAAAAAAGGAGTGGGGGTGTAGCTCACAATGCTGGACTTCTAGACTAGCACTTGCCAGGCCCTGGGTTTAATCTCCAGCACTGCAGGGGGGTTAAAAAAAAGAGGTTACACTGGAGTAGGGTGTCCTTACATGAAGAGGAGATGAAGAGGCACAGGAAGAAAGCCACATGAAGAAGAGGTCACGATCAGAGTTAGGTAGCTTCAAAACAGGATCTGTCAAGGATTCCTGGCAAATGCCAGAAGTTAAGAGAAAGGTTGGAACAGATTCGTCCCCAGGTCCTTGGGGAGAGCTTCGCCCTCTCAACACATTGATTTGGATTCCCAGCCTCCAGAACTGTGAGGGGACAAATCTCTGTTGTTTGAAGCCACCAGTTTGCAGTGCTTTGTTACGGCAGCGGCAAGGCCAGGACAGTGAGTGAGCTTGCCGAGCTCCTTGGGAAGGGTCATCGCACAGAAGGAGGGCGCGTGTAGAGGCCACGGGAGCAGAGCGTGTGCTTCTTTAGATGAGTGGTGATGGGTTCTTGTATTTCCTACAGGGGAGGAACGGATTCTGCTGTTTGAAGAGCTGTCTGGAGCGTAGATCAGCCTCTCTACTGCTGGAACACGGCAGCAAAGCAGCGAGATTGCGTAGAGCTGCCTCAGTACAAACAGCCAGTACTTTGGGCCGTGGGTCTAGCTTAGCGATAGAGAGCTTGTCTAGTATGCTCAAGACCCTGAGTTTGATCCCCAGCACTGCAAAAATAAAAATAAAAACATTCAATCCTTTAAACACAAAGGTAGAAAAAACTAAAGAACAGCAAGGACCCTTATCTATAAAATAGAGATTAGCACGGTGCATGCTATGTGCCTGGTTCTATTCCAGCAAAGGGGCTCAGCCTAAGGGTAGATAAGGTTCCTGCCCTCAAGGAGCTTACATTATCAGGAGGAAGGCAGAAGATAAGCAGTAAAGGAGCATGCAGACAAGGTAACTTTGATGGTGACCACTGCTTTGAAGGCAATGAACAGCAATAGGAAGGAGTGACCTTAGATAGGGAGTTAGGGGTTGAAGATTAAATGAGATAACCCAGCCCAGCACCCAGTACAAGGCAGGTTACTGTTGATAAGGTTGTTATTCTTCCTTCCAGGAAGAACATTTTTATCTACTGACTCGCTTCCAGTTTTTAATTTACAGCAGTGGATGCTGCCCCTCCTTCTTCCTAACAAAGCCTCTGCTTGGAGTGTTTGGGGCGGCTTAACATTTGTCTTTCTGCAGTGGGTCAAATGGATTCCCCAGCCTCTGATTGCAGAGTCCTCTTGTGCTGTGCCTAAAACAAGAGCCTAAACTGGGTAGAGCTCTCCACGATCTCCTGTTTTCCTGCTTTGATCCCAGTCATGATCACCTTTCTCTCAGAGTGGTCTTGGTTACTTCAATCCCTCCTGGCTGTGAGCCTTGTGGGAAGGACTTCTCCTGTCTTCATTTGGAAGATTCAGATCGCATCTTCCCTTGGAGATGGATGCATTTCTCACCTCACCATCTCCGTGCAGTACCAGTCAGTCCCATCAGTGCCTGTGAGTGCCCCCTTCCCTGACACCTTCCCTGACATACTTTCTGCGTGTCACGTGCCTGCTCTATGCAAGGCCAAGTGCTAGGTGCACACAGTAAGTTCCTGTCCAAAAGGACAGGAGATTTCACACAGGGAGACTATGATACTGCCTATACCATCACACACACACCCAAGAAAAACGCCACCAGGATTCACGCTGGGAAGGAGACAGCCCTGGAAGTATGAGTCTCCACTGTACTGTGTGGAGAAGGCTTCACTGGGGACTGAGGTCAGGGTCCTGAGCCAATGGAAACTCGGTAAAGAGCGGTAGAAGGAGTCTCCTAGGCTGAGAGGACAGCAGGTGCAGAGGCAAGGAAGAGAAGCTGAGGGGAGAAGGGGTGAAGCCCCTGAGAGCAGCGAGAGGTTCCTGCCCTCCTTCTCTGTGCCCACATCTCCCTAACTAGCCCAGCTGCTGCCTCCCTCTAGGCCTCTTGTTGCCAAATCCAAGAGTCACTTCCCAACCTCATCTTATTAATCCTGTCAGTAGCATTTGGCACAGCAGACCATTCCTTTCTTGTTGAAATGGTTTCTTCGTTTGGCTCCCAGGACACCACGCTTCTGTGGCTGTCCCCCTCGCCTCCTTCTTATCAGTTGTCCTTCTTAGTCTTCTTGCCCCTGACTTCATGTGTTGAAGTGTCCTAGGTTGTTGTCCTTGCAGCTCATTCTCTCATTGACCTCCTCTGACTTATGTCCTTAAATACCGTCTCCCAATTTTATACCTCCAGCCTTAACTTCTCTGCCAAATAAATGCCAGACTCACGCGTCCGCCTACCCCTTTGACATCCCCGCTTGAGTCTGAATAGGCATCTCAAACTTAGTGAGGTCCACATCAAATGTGTCTCCCTCTCCCTGACCAGTTTGTTCTTTCCCAAATTCAGGAAGTAATGATTCTACAAGTCTCAGAGCTTGGGGGTATCCTTGAGCCCCCTCCCCAATCCATCTATACTCAGAGCACCAGCCAATCCTGTCATTTCTACCTTCAGGGTGTCTGGAATCTTTACATTTCTCACCGTTTCCATTGCTGCCGCCTCGGTCCCAGCTTTGGCCTAGATGGTTGCAGGCAACTCCTAACTGCTTCTGCTGCAGACCCTCCAGTTTCCAAAATGGCAGACTTAATAGCTCTTCTAAAGTGTCATTGGGTTATGTCGCTGTGCTCAAGGTCCTTCACTGGCTGCACATTTCACTCAGAATAAAAACCAAAGTCTTCACAGTAGCCTATGGGGCCCCTTTTGAGGGAGCCCATGGTTGCCTCTTTGACCTCTCTCCTTTTGCTCACCCCTTGCTTGTTTGTGTCAGTCTCCTTATTTTTCCTAGAATATTCTGGTCTTGTTACTTTAAAGAATTGATCAGAGCTGGGTGTGGTGGTGCATACCTGTGATTTCAGTTACTTGGGGAACTGAGGCAGGAGGCTCCCAAGTTTGAGGCCAGCCTGGGCAACTTAGTGAGACACTGTCTCAAAACAGAAGATAAAGAGAGGTTGGGGACGTAGCTGAGTGGTCTATCACTTGCCTAGCATGTGTGAGTGCCTGGGTTCAATCCCTAGTACTACAAGAAAAATAATCTTATTTATTTATTGTGGTGCTAGGGATCAAATCCTGGGGCTTTGTGCATGCTAAGCAAGCACTTAACCACTGAACTTCACCCCCAGCCAGACCTTAAAGAATTTTACTTGTTATTTTCTCTGACTAGAATACTTTGCCCCTAGGTCCCTATAAACCTCATTTCTATATCTTTATCATTATCATTATCTTTATTAAAAGGCCTCCACCCCACCTGAATTTTAATTACTTTCCCAGGACATTCCTATCCCTTCACCTGTATTTTTTCCCTCCCTAGCACATATTACCATTTTAGACATACTAGTATTTTATTTTTTTAAACTTACCATTTTTGTAGTTCTAGGGATTGAACTCAGGGCCTTCTGCATTCTAGGCAAGTGCTCTGCCATTGAGCCACTCCCCCATCCCTATATTTTTTGATAGCTCTTTGAGGTATAATTAACAAAAGTGCAAAGTGGTTTTCGTGGAGGAGTACTGGAAGTTGAACCCAGGGACGCTTTATCACAGAGCTCCATCCCCAGCCCTTTTCCTTTTTTGAGGCAAGTTCTTACTACGTTGCCCAGGCTGGCCTTGAATTTGCAATCCTCCTACCTCACTTTCCCCAGACACTGGAATTACAGGTGTGTGCCACCACACTCAGACAAATCTTTAAACTCTTGCAGGTGGACCCCAATATATGATGGTTCGATTACGATTCTTCCACTTTGCCGTGGTGTGAAAGCAATGCCATTCAGTGGAAACCGTATTTGGAATTTTGATCTGCGGTGGGATCCCATCTGGCATCGTTGCTCTGCAGCAGTGGGCACAGCTCCAGGAGAGCCCTGCCTTGCAAGGGGAAGCCACTGCCATGCCTTTGTGAACTGTGTTGCCCGTCTAGCAGAGATGTTCGGTAGCTTGGGTGTAGTAAGTTCTTTTTGACTTGTAATATTTTTAACTCACATTCAGCTTTTCAAGGGCTTTATTGAGGCATAACCTCATCCTGTGTTGAGGGGCGTTGATATTTTGTTTTTTCTCTGGCCTCTTGAGTGAAGTATCCAACTCAGTGTGTGCACCCGATCCTCATCAGCCCTTGCCAGTCCCTCTCATGTGATGCTGCTTGCTATTTCCCGTTCCTCTTCCTCCCTGCTGCCATTTCCTCCTTCCTTCGGCAGCTGTTCTAATGTATGCAATGTGTATCCTCTCCAGTGTATTCCTGTAAAATGTGGATAATGTATGTGTAGGCTTCTGAAACTTTTAATTGTATAGCAGCAGTATGTTAATATGTAAATGGTATTGTTACAGATGTCATTCCAATTCTTTTTTACACTCAGCTCAATGTTCTTATCTTGTGTTGCTAATATATGATAATATAACCAGCTACACACACAAGATAAAAATTAATTTAATATCGTAATCAAATTATAAAGGAAAAGTGAAAGGAAATGAGTTTATAATAAAATATCTAATTCAATATGTAAATGCACAGGCACCAACATAGGAGATGACAGAATGAAATAGGAGCTCTTCAGGAAAAACTTTAGATTTAAGAGAAGTAAGGAAAGATTTAACTAATATTGGTGAAACTTCCCGAAAGGTTTTGGTATTTTGAAATGGAAGCTAAGTAGGTATCTATGTGATCATAAACAGTTTTTTTCTTACATGGATGGTTTTAGTAGGATATTTGAAGGCCTTATTTGTCATGAGCTCTTGTCATGGTGTGTGGTTCCTGTGCTCTGCAGGACCCCTAACATCCCTGCCCACCCAGTGCTGGTTGAACCTTCCCCCATCACTATGACAAACAGAAATGCTCACCCACAGCTGTCCAAAATGCCTCCTAAAGATGGATCATAGACCCAATGTAAAATGGAGAACTATAGTACTTTTAGAAGAAAGCATTGTAAAAAGTTCTTTGTGACCTTGACTTAGACAAAGTTTTTTTTTTTTTTGTAGTACTGGTGATTGAACCCAGAACCTTGCCCATGGTAGGCAAGTGCTCTACCACTGAACTGTGATCCCAACCCTTTTTAAAACATTTAATTCTAAGATGGTCTCACTAAGTTGCACAGGCTGCCCTCAAAATTGGGATCCTCCTGCCTAAGCCTCCCTAGTAGCTGGGATTGCAGTCATGTGTCATCACATATGACTCAAGAACCAAAAATTGCATGAATTTTAAAGCAGTGTCAATCTTTGCTGTGGAATCCTTATATCCAGAACACTTCTGCGACTAAAAGTGCAGTCTGAGAAGGTACCTAAGATGCTCTGCCTGCTTAATTTACCAAACCCACTTTCAGCTCTGGGGAGAGGATGCAAAGTAGCAGGGGTAATTGATGTGTCATTTAATGTGACAGTGCCCAGCACCCTCCTTGGGTCTACTTTCAGAGTGTCCTTAGGTCTCTGGGGATGGCTGGCAGGTGGATACAGAGAACTTTCTTGTTTTCTTTTTCTTTTCTTTATATATAAGTATATCATATATATGATATATTGTATATGTATAATATATATTTAGTATATAATATATATTATATATAAATAATATATGTATTTTATGGAGGGGGGAGAGAGAATCAGTTTTATGTATTTTTTTTTTCATCTAGTCTTTGTTTTTCCAACATTTAGTTGTGTATGTGCTGGGGTTCGAACCCAGTTCCTCAGGCATGACAGTCAAGTGCTCTACTGCTGAGCCACTGTTCCAGCCCCCAGAGAGATTTCTTACCAGCCTTCACAACTGCAGAGAATGGGTATTGCTCCATGAATGTACAGTAGGCTAATGAGGCCTGGCTAAGGTCTCAAAGTATTGCCTTATACAGGATGCTCTTAAGAGAAGCGTTTTGGGGGCTGGGGGTGTCACTCAGCGGATGAGCACTTGCTTAGCATTCATGAGGCCATAAGTTTAATTAACAGCCCAATAAAAAAAAAGTAGTGATGGTAATAGCTAAAACTTAGTATTTACTATGTTCCTGCCTCTGTTTTAGTCACTTGTATATATTTATATACGTAAATTTGTGTTTTTCTTTTATTCCTCAAGCTAACCCTGTGAAGTATGTGTAGACATTATGTCTGATTTTCACATGATGGAATGAGACATGAGGAGGTTAACTTGTCCATGGTCACTGACAAAAAAAAAAAAAAATATGGCAGGACTGGGCTTCAAAAGCCCTGTGGCCTGGCTCTGGAGTCTGTGCTCCTAATGGTTGCTTTGCACATTTTTTGAGCCTCCATTTAAAAATTGGGAGATTTTTTCATCAAAATATGGACGGCTGGCTGCTCTTAAAATCAGAACAGAGGGGGCTGGAGCTGTGGCTCAGTGGTATCATGCTTGCCTGGCATGTAGGAGGACCTGGGTTCAAACCCCAGCACCACATACACAACAAAGTGTCAGAGAAACAAAGGCCAGATGGAAAAATAAATAAAATTGATTCTCTCTCTCACTCTCCCCCTCTCTCTCTTAAAAAAAAAAATCAGGATAGAGGACACAATTGGTCACTATTGTGCTCACAGCTGACAGTGCTGCGTCAGGTCGCTCCATAGTGGGGTAGTGTTCTGCTCACTCACTCCTCACCTGAGTCCCTGCCCACTTGGCCCAGTTCCCATGTCCACTTGTACTGCCGGACATTTTATTCTTCAGCCCCTGGGTTGAGGTCATATAATAATATTTATAGATATGAATATTTGAAAAAAGGTCAGGTGCTTTCCCCCTGAGAGAGGGAATGTTATCGCTCCACTTATTTTATTTTTAAATTAATTTTATTTTTACTAATATATTAAAACATAAAAATTATACATTTTGGGCTGGCAGTGTAGCTCAGTGGTAGAGTGCTTGTCTAGCATGCAGGAAGCCCTGTGTTCAGTCCCCATCGCTGAAAAAAAAATTGTACATATCTATGGGGTATCCACCATGTGATATTGCAATACCTGTACAATATTTAAATCAAGTTTAACATCTCTATCTCCTCAAACCATTCACCATACTTTTTCTTTCTTTCTTTCTTTTCTTTGTACCAAGGATTGAACCCAGGGTGCTTAACCACTGAGCTGCAACCCTAACCCTTTTTTTTTTTTAAGAGAGAGGGACAGTGAGAGACAAAGAAAGAGAGAAACAACTTTATTTAGGTTTTCACATGGCTTTAGTTGCTCCAACACTCAGTTGTGTACATGGTGCTGGGGTTTGAACCCGGGTCCTCGTGCTTGCCAGGCAAGCGCTGAAACCACTGAGCCACCGCTCCAGCCCCTCCCTAACCCTTTTTATTTTTTATTTTGAGACAGGGCCTCACTAAGCTGCTGAGGCTGGCTTTGGACTTGGGATCCTCCTGCCTCAGCCTCCTGAGTTTCTGGGATTACAGGCGTGTGTCACTGCACCCTGTAATTTCAGAAAGCACTTCTAGCTAGTTCGTTATTATCTGTCATCGCTGTGCCATGCACTCTCACACCAGATCTTACTGCTATCTAACTGTAAGTTCGTCCCCACTTTTCATGCGAGGTGATTGAGGCGTGGAGCTGGCCAAGCTCTCAAGTTTCCAGCAAAGGCTTCAGAGTAACAGAGACACGGGTGAGGTTTCTGCTTTGGTTGCTGTAGTATTTTCTCTCCTCTCTGGTCTGGGCTTCCCAGATGCTGTTAGAGCTTGTAGAGGCAAAGCCGATCTTAGAGCGGAAGAAACTGGACTGAAGAAACCAAATGGTAAGAATCCAAACCCACGGCTCACGCCTGTTTGAGTCTGTGCTGGGTGACTGTCCCTAGGGAGCACAGTGAGCTCTCTAGAACTATTTGTTTAATGAAAAAGAGGCAGGAGGAGTCATCCATTGAGAGCTGAAGAGAAGAGAGAAATCTGAAGAAATTCTAAAAAGCGAATCAGCATCCAGAAGTTAAAAAGCATTTACTGAACCTTTTTTTTCTTTATATTTGGAGGGAATGCTCAGTTTTTCTAGCTAATATCATCAAGGGGAGAGAGAGAGAGAGAGAGAGAGAGAGAGAGAGAGAAACAGTACAATTCTGTCTCATTTCTCAGGGAAATTTATTTGAAAATCCCCAGCATTCTCTATGTGGCTTGGGAGCTGGAGCAAGTGATAACAAGAGCAGCTGAGAAATGAGGTTTTTGGCCTGGTTTTTGTCTAACCAGGTGGGGTGGGGTCCCTGAACTTTAAGAAGCTTTTGTGTTTCCAGCTGTACCAGGGGGATTAGTGGCTTAGTCTGACCTCATGGGAGCAAGTTTTATTGTCACCTCTTCTAAGACTGAAACCATAATGTTATGGTTTTTTAGACAGCACCATCTGCTTCAGGATCTCAACTGCTTGGAGTTTGTTCCCCGAGTCACCCCCTCTAAATCAGCTCTGTATTCGGAAGAGTGAATTCGCTTTGGATATAGAAACAGATGTGCGTGGTAATGTGTAAAATGCAATCAGTTAGTTACCGATCAATCGCGTGGTCATCTAGATCCAATCCAGGCAGGGCTGGGTGCTAGACTGCTGTGATGGAAGTCAAGATGACTAAAATGCGCTTCCTGCCGTAAGGGCCCTAGCTGGGGGGGAGGGGGCGGACAAAACGAAGGCACACAAACATTAATAGCTGAATGAAATAAATCTAATGACAAAAGGTAGAAGAAAAAACGTCCACCTTGAGGTTAGTTTCCAGGCGAAGGTTGCAGATGTGAGGCACCGTGGGCAGTCCCAGTGGCCTTTGATGAGGTTCCTCCTTGAGAAGCCACGCCGTCCAGGGTGAACGCGCACAGTGCAATAGAAGGACACTTTGATGGGAACAAAGCTGCTTGTGTAAGTGCAAGGGGGAGCTCTGGTCTCCCTTCGGCAGAGTCCGGAAATTCATTCTGTAACAAAGAACTATAATTCCAAGTCAATGACACCTTCTAAATCCTCTCAGACTATGCCCAAAATTATAGAGCAGGAATGGCGAGTCAATTCCATTCAGTCAGATCGGGATGGCTGTGTACTTTGCTCAAATGCCTGGGACCTAATGGAGATGGGCCAGCAGCCAGGAGATAAAGCAAGTCAATACAGGACTGGGAGAACTCTGATGCTGGGGCAGATAATGAGGAAAGGGCCAGGATTTGAAAGCGTGACCTCCAAGTCTTCCTGTGTAATGAACGGAACATAATGGGCGGCTGAGATCCGAGACCTTGCTGCACCTGTCTGAGGCTACTCAGCCAGCAGCCTGGTCACATCCCTGGATAACTTGGATGAGCCGTGTGGGAACTTGACAGCCTGAAGGCTACCTTTACAGCTTACTGAAAAGAATAGAAGGCAAGGGATTTCCTCTGAAAGAGACAGTTGTGGGGCTTAGTGGTTAAGAACTTGAACTTTGGTCACAAGACCTAGCTTCCTCATTTACCAACTGTGTGGCCTTCAGCAACTCACTCATCCTTTCTGAGTATCAGACTTATCTGTAGAATGAGAGGAAAAGGATAGTAGCTAGGTGCAGTGGCATGCTCCTGCCATCCCAGCTACTGGGGAGGCTGAGGCAAGAAGATCGTGAGTTCAAGACCGGTCTGGGCAACTTAAATTTACGAGCCTCTGTCTCAAAAATAATAACAGAAAAGGTAAAAAGAATAGTACTTATCCTATGGGGTTATGGAGAGGATTAAGTAAGATAAGCACTTAGCAGTATACATGGCCTCTGTGAGCACATGATAAATTGTACCTATTATTAGGTACAATTGTACCTATTGAACGAGCTGATCGTGGAGCTGGGGGTGTAGCTCAGTGGTACAGCACTTGGTTGGCTGGATTTGATACCCAGCACTGAAAAAGAAAAGGAGAGAGGGAGAAAGAGGGAGAAGAAGAAGAGGAGGAGGAGGAGGAGGAAGAGAAGAGGAGGAAGAAGAGATGATTAATGGAGTTAAATATGTTTTAATTAATTTTTCCTTGTGTAAGTTCTCAACCTGGCTTAGAGAAAGCAGGAAGTGTTCCTTTCTTCCACTTAGTTCTCCATTTGCAACTTTGAAAAGGTAAAGGAAAAGCTTATGTAACTAAGTAGAGGTGGGATGAGGTTTTAGAGCAGGGCCCTCACTTTTATAGCCTTGAAATCCAAACTTACACAAAACTAAAAGGGCAGCTCTCTGAAGGCGTAGGTGGAAGACTGTTGCTGAGGGACCAGAATTTTTTATTTTCTCTCCCCTTGGACAGTCTTAGATATTCTTAGAGTGCTGCTTCTTAAACTCTGACATGCATATGAATCATCCAAGAGTTTGCATTTCTAACGAGCTCCCAGGGGATGCTCAGGTGGTCCGACCACATTTTAATTTTCAGAGTCCTAAAGGACCTTGAGTCACAGTCCAGTGGCCTGATGGAAATCTCTCTACAACATCCCTGAAAATACTCATCCAAGTTCTGGATAAAAGGCCCCCTCCTTGCCAGAGAGACCTTCGTAGGTGGCTGATGACAGCGATGATGGGAACACCTGTCTGTAACATCCACTGTGGATCCTAGTTCCTTCCTCGGGCAGAGGGTGGGCATTTCCTCTGAGTTTCTTAACCTTTGTTTTGGTTTTCTATGGGGGATGAGCTTTAGGGGAGGTGATAGACAGGTGGAAGTCCCCCTGAAAGTGTTTTCAGAATCCGGTTTGCATATTGATTTTCCTGGGGAGAGTTCCCATGGCTTTCAGCAATTTTTCAAGGGAGTCTTTTCCCTCTGGTGGATGAAGGAGCATTGAATTCTCCAAGAATGCCATGTTCCTTACAAATTTTCTATTTGGAAGGCTGGGCCCTCTCTGTTTTCTGGTCTGTTTGTTTTATTTCTTTTAACAATTCTTCATGGAACATGTTTTCTGTCATCTTCGTTATCCTGACTGTTTTTCCTGGTAGTCTGTGTCCCTCTAAGTCTGCCTCCTAGAACCATGTACAAGTTGAACCCCAGCAATCATCTGGTCGCCAGAAGGGTGACAAGCTCTCCTTTGTTGGACTTGAAGCTTCTTTCACTTCTCCCTAAAAGTGCAACATCATCTCTGGAATCTTCATCTACT